>SJYX01017604.1:744385-761139 GCA_006410675.1 Oreotragus oreotragus | reverse complement strand
ACAATATTGTATTGGTTTTGCCATACATCAACATGAACCCACCACAGGTATACACGTGTTCCCCATCCTGAACCCCCCTCACTCCTCCCTCCCCAGACCGTTCCTCTGGGTCGTCTCAGTGCACCAGCCCCAAGCATCCAGTACCCTGCATCGAACCTAGACTGGCGATTCATTTCATATATGATATTATACATGTTTCAATACCATTCTCCCAAATCATCTATACATCTCTGTCTCTTTTGCTGTCTTGCATACAGGGTTATTGTTACCATCTTTCTAAATTCCATATCTATGTGTTAGTATACTATATTGATATTTTTCTTTCTGGCTTACTTCACTCTGTATAATAGGCTCCAGTTTCATTCACCTCATTAGAACTTATTCAAACGTATTCTTTTTAATGGCTGAGTAATACTCCATTGTGTATATGTACCACAGCTTTTTTATCCATTCATCTGCCGATGGACATCTAGGTTGCTTCCTTGTCCTTGCTATTATAAACAGTGCCGCAATGAATATTGGGTACATGTATCTCTTTCAACTCTGGTTTCCTTGGTGTGTAATTTTTAATATATATATATATTATTTTTACTGAAATATATTTCACATACCGTACAATTCATCCACAGAGAGTATATAATTCAATGTTTTCTTGTATGTTCACAAAGCTGTGTAGTTATCTAATTTTAGAATGTTTTCATCACCCCAAAACAAAATTCTGTAGCTATTAGCAGTCACATCTCATCCCCCTGAGCCCAACTTTCTGTCTCTACAGATTTTCCTTATCTAAATGTTCCACATAAATGTAATTTGGTATGTGATCTTCTGTGACTGGCTTCATTCACTCAGCAGAAAGTTTTCAAAGTTTATTCATGTTGCAGCATGTATCAAAATTCAACACCTTGATATGACCAATTAATACTCTATTGTATCTGTACACCACAAGTGTTTATCCATTCATCAGTTAGGCACTTGAGCTGTTTATGCATTATGGCTATTGTGAACAATTTCACTATGAAACATTTTGTATACATTTTTTGAGTGGATGGTTTCATTTTACTTGGAGGGATTTTCATTTTGCTGGGAGTGAGGGGGTTGGTGGATCATGTAATAAGTAACTCTAGGTTTAACTTTTGAAGCACTGCCAAATTGCTTTTCACAGTAAAAGTAATTTATTTTAAAGTATTCTATATTTGTATGTATGTGTTTATGTATATACCTACATATGATATATACACATATATCCATATAAAGTTAAATAAAATTATAAGGTGGTGAAAAAATCCACTTTAAAGGTAAATTATACATATTTTAAGAAATAAACAGGTTTAGAAAAAAAGAAAAAATCGTTTAAAGTGAAAAATAAAATTCTATTCCAAGAATAGTTTAGAAAACTACAAGGTATCATTATGAGCAGAAGAAACAAGTGAGATAGGACTAGGCAATTGTTTTGCTTTTCTTTCATTGCCTGAATGACCATTATGCTAAAGAAATGGCATTTCTAATCCCAGTTATGATGGGTTGCTATTTTATATTCTGAAATAGAGAGAATACAAATAAAATCAATGAATAAATTATTCCTGAAAAAAAACTTCATTTCTAAACTCAGAGGTGGCCAACAATTGAAGAGAGATTCATTCATATTACCTTATTCACCTAAAATTTAATAATTTTTGACAAGTAGATAACAATCTTTAAAATATTATGTGTTAGTTGCTAAGGTAAAATGATGGAGAGTTTGATACCATGATCTTCCAATGTAATATTGTTTCTAAACGAAATTTCAAATATATCACGTATCTGAACTTCAAAAGGGGTTTTCTTATGCATAATGCTATTTTCACAGTTTTTAAAGGAATTTTGCTAAAATTTATTCTTATTAGTACTTGCTAAAGTAAATTTTCTAGGCTATAATTTAAGTTTTTTTTTAAATAAGATGATACAAAGTAAGAACCTTGAGATTAAAACTGTGTTTAAAGCTACAAATGTTTTTCACACATATTGCAACCTGATCTTGAACCCTAGACCTACAGTAGCAGTGTCTTCAAGTATGGGAATATTCAGTGTTGAGAAGCTCTTAATATTCTATGCTCTTAAAATTCCAAGTGTGTTCCACAGATCAGCAGTATCTGCATTCATTGGAGCCTGCTAGAAATGCAAAATCTTGGGCCCTACCTCAGAATTACTGCAATGGAATCTTCACATTAACTAGATCTGAAAGAATTCACAGGCACTGAAGCTTAAGAAGCACCCACCTAGGTCCGAACTCAAAACCAACCCCAATAAACATTAAACAGATAGGACTTAACAAAGCCATTTACTAAACAAGGCACTTACTCAGTTTTGTGCAAGAATGAACTTTAACGTTAATTCAAATCTAGTTGTATTAATGGTCTATTGCTCTTTCTTGGTACTTGTAATTTAAAATGTTCTGCCTGATATGTACTAGGTAACAGTTAACATTTTCAAGTGAATGAAAATGATTTGAGTGAGATGACTACCATGTAGGCACCAATATGTTTTGAAACAAGCATAAATAAGGAAAGACTAAAAAGCAATTTCAGAATAAAGTTTTCAGATCAGCTGCACATCTGGTAACCATTTCACTGGTGGGTGACTTCTAAATGATTTGATCTTGGATTTGGTGGTAAATCCCTTGGCTTGGGACCAATTTCATTCCTAGAATTTTTGCCAGAAGAATCAGAGATGATGAGAGAACTGGTGCCGCTTATCCTTCTGCTTATTGATGTCTTCTCAGAATCTGATCAGCTACTTGGGGACTCCCCAGATGTGTGTACTGGAAACTGCTAGGAGCTGTTTTATTTTCTAACGGATTCTTAGAAAGATTGTTATTGAATGATGTCTTGTTTCCCATCTTCCTAGGACCTAGTAGCTTTATTTACGAAAACCACACAATTCTAATAATCCTGATACTCAGTTTTACCACATCATAAACTCCTCTGTCTCAAAAATTTCTCTGTCTTTTTAATATAACAAAGTCTTACTTTGCTAGCAAAAATAAACACATACTTTCTCTGATAAAGTTTCAGTTTAGGGTTTCTTTTTTATTTTCTTTTTACCACATTTAATTGATGTATTACACTTTCTGAATACAAGTCATATGTCAGAACTCTTTGTGTTTTACAAATATTATTGTCCAGTGTGCACTTATTTTTTAAATTTTTTAACAATGTCTTTCACAGACAGAGAGTACAATTTATATTTTCTTTTATGAGTGGCGCTATCAGTGTTTTACTTATTTTTACTTGGTTTGTAGTGTTGTGGTAATTTCCTCTCTACAGCAAAGTGATTCAGTTTTATACACACACACACATACACACTCATGCATTCTTTTTTAAAATATTATTTTCCATTATTATCATAGGATACTGAATATAGTTCCCTGTGTTATACAGTAGAGCCTTGTTTACACATTCTGTACGTAATAGCCTACATCTGCTAACCCAAACCACCCATTCTATCCTTCCCAACCCCCTTGGCAACCACAAGTCTGCTCTCCATATCCCTGAGTCTGTTTCTGTTCATTTGCATCACATTTTAGATTCCACATATAAGTGATATCATATTGTGTTTGTCTTTCTCTTCCTGATTTACTTCACTAAGTCTGATAATCTCTAGTTACATCCATATTGCTCCAAATGGCATTAGTTCATACTTTTTTATGGCGAAGTAGGATCCTATTCTATACATGTACCACTTCGCTTTTATCCATTTGTCTGTCACTGGACATTTAGGTTGTTTCTATGTTGTGGCTATTGTGAATACTACTTCTATGAACATAGGGATGCATGTATCTTTTTGAATTGCAGTTTCCTTTGAATATGTGCTCAGGAGTAGGGTTGTTGAGTCATATGATAATTCTATTTTTAGTTTTCTGAAGAACCTCCATACTATTTTACTATTTTTCACAGTGGCTGCACAAAATTATGTTCCCACCAACAGGATAGGAGGTTTCCATTTTCTCCACACCCTCTCCAGCATTTGATGATGGCCATTCTGACCAGTGTAAGCTGGTTACTTGTGGTTTTGATTTGCATTTCTCTAATTAGTGATTTTCAACATCTTTTCATGTATTTATTAGCTATCTGTACATTTTCTTTGGAAAAATGTCTGTTTAGGTATTCTGCTTGAATTGATTGTTTCTTGTTGTTGTTGAATTGTATGTTTGTATATTTTCAAAATTAAGCCCTTGTTGGTCACATCATTTGCAAATATTTTCTCCTATTCTGTGGGTTGTCTTTTTGTTTCCTTGGCTGTGCAAAACCTTGTTAAGTTTGATTAGGTCTCATTTTTTAATTTTTGTTTTTATTTCTATTGCCTTGCAAGACTCACCTAAGAAAACATCAATGCTATTTATGTCAGAGAATGTTTTGCCTATGACCTCTTCTAGGAGTTTTATGGTGTCATGTCTTATGTTTAAAGGTTTAAGCCATTTTGAGTCTATTTCTGCATTTAGTGAGAGAGTGTGGTCTAATTTCAATGATTTACATGTGGCTGTCTAACTTTCCCAACACCACCTGCTGAAGAGACTGTCTTTTTCCTTTGCATATTCTTGCCTCCTTTGTTGATGATTAATTGTGTTGGCTTTATTTCTGGACTATCCTGTTACATTAATCGTTATGTCTGCTTTTGTGTTAATACCATGCTGTTTTGATTACTGTAGCTTTGTAGTATTGTCTGAAGTCTGCTTTGCTCTTGTTTCTTTAGGATTGCTTTGGCAATCCTGGATCTTTTATGGCTCCATGTGAATTTTAGAATTCTTTTTCCTAGTTCTGTTAGAAATGTCATGGGTAATTTGATGGGGATTGTGTTAAATCTGTAGATTGCTTTGTATAACATGGCCATTTTAACAATATTAATCCTTCTAATCCAAGAGCATGAGATAGCTTTCCATTTCTTTAAATCATCTTCAGTTTCCTTTATTAATATTTTACAGTTGTCAATAGTTAAAGACCCTTCAGGTCTTTCACCTCTTCAGTCAGGTTTATTTCTATGTATCTTATTTTTAGGGATGTGATTTTAAAAATATATATTTTTTAACATTCCCATTCTAATATTTGTTAGTATAAAGAAGTGCAACCAATTTAGTTGTTTTCTTTGTTTTTATAGAGTCTTTAGGATTTTCTATATATAGTATCATGTCATTTACACATAATGATAATTTTACCTCTTCCCTTCAATTTGGTAACCCTTATTTCTTTTTCTTGTATAATTGCTCTGGCTAGGACTTTCAGCACTATGAAGTGAGAACAGGCATCCTTGTCTTATTCCACATTTTAGCAGGAAAGTCTTTCAATTTTTCACCATTGAGTATTATATTGTCTGTGGGTTTGTCATAAGTAGCTTTTATTATGTTTTTTATATTCCCTCTATACCCACTTTAGAAAGAGTTTTTATCATAAATGTATATTGAATTCTGTCATATGCTTCTATTTCATCTCTTTGTGTTTTCTGTCTTTTGTTTATGAGGTATATAGCTTTGATTTACTTGCATATATTGAACTATTCTTTTGAATTTGAAATTAACCACTCTTAGTCATGGTGTATGACCTTTGTTATTTGTTGTTGGATTTGGTTTGCTAGTATTGAGAGTTTTTGCATTTATATTCATTAAAGATATTGGTTCTGTCATATGCTTCTATTTCATCTCTTTGTGTTTTCTGTCTTTTGTTTATGAGGTATATAGCTTTGATTTACTTGCATATATTGAACTATTCTTTTGAATTTGAAATTAACCACTCTTAGTCATGGTGTATGACCTTTGTTATTTGTTGTTGGATTTGGTTTGCTAGTATTGAGAGTTTTTGCATTTATATTCATTAAAGATATTGGCTTGTAATTTTCTGTTTTACTGATTGCTTTGTATGATTTTGGCATTAGGGTAATGGTGGATGCATGGAATTTCTTTGGAAGTGTTCCCTCCTCTTCAATCTTTTGGAAGAATTTGAGAAAAATCAGTATAAGTTCTTTGTATATCTGGTAGGATTCAACTGCGAAGCCATCTAACCCTGATGTGTGTTTGTTGTTTTCAGTCACTAAGTTGTATCTAACTCTTTGTGACCCCATGGACTGCAGTGCACCAGGCTTCCCTGTTCTTCACTATTTCCTGGAGTTTGCTCAGATTCATGTCCATTGAGTCGGTGATGCTATTTAACCATCTCACCCTCTGTTGCCCCCTTCTCCTCCTGCCCTCAATCTTTCTCAGCATCAGGGTCTTTTTTGATTGCTGTTTGCTTGTTTAATTACAGATTCTATCTCACTTTTAGTGATTCAGTTCAGTTCAGTTCAGTCGCTCAGTCATGTCCAACTCTTTGTGACCCCATGAATCAAAGCACGCCAGGCCTCCCTGTCCATCACCATCTCCTAGAGTTCACTCAAACTCACGTCCATCGAGTCGGTGATGCCATCCAGCCATCTCATCCTCAGTCGTCCCCTGTAACTACTGCCCCCAATCCCTCCCAGCATCAGAGTCTTTTCCAGTGAGTCAACTCTTCGCATTAGGTAGCCAAAGTACTGGAGTTTCAGCTTTAGCATCATTCCTTTCAAAGAACATCCAGGGATGATCTCCTTTAGAATGGACTGGTTGGATCTCCTTGCAGTCCAAGGGACTCTCCAAAGTCTTCACCAACACCACAATTCAAAAGCATCAATTCTTCGGCGTTCAGCTTTCTTCACACTCCAACGCTCACATACATACATGACCACTGAAAAAACCATAGCCTTGACTAGACAGACCTTTGTTGGCAAAGTAGTATCTCTGCTTTTGAATATGCTATCTAGGTTGGTCATAACTTTTCTTCCAAGGAGTAAGCGTCTTTAATTTCATGGCTTTTAGTGATTGACCAGTTCTATTTCTTCCTGGTCCAGTTTTGGTGGGCTATATATTCCTAGAAACTCATTAATTTCTTCTAGGTGGTTGAATTCATTTGTATATAGTTTGTTGGCTTCTGAACACCCTGGACCTGAAATAGATACTGTACTACTATACTCTCTATAGTACTTTACAGTTAAGTACATGAAAGCACATTCACATTCACATGGATGTGACAGTGTATGCCAGGCACGTGAACTAATTTATATGATTGGACATGCAAATGCCTATTCACATCTTGAATGAAAGTTCATAACTTGAATGTTTGTATGTAGGGGACTTATAGTACTCTTAAGTTTGTACAGGCTTATGTTGTGCCCCAGTGTGTGGTCAATCCTAGAGAATATTCCATGGGCACTTGAGAAGAATGTGTTTTCTGGGTTTGGGGGGATATAATGTCTTGAAAAGGGCCTCCCTAGTGGCTCAGCCTGGTAAAGAATCTGCCTGCAATTTGGGAGACCTGTGTTCAGTCCCTGGGTTGAGAAGCTACACTGAAGAAGGGAATGGCTACCTGCTCCAGTATTCTGGCCTGGAGAATTCCATGGACTGTATAGCCCATAGGGTCACAAAGAGTCAAACACAACTGAGCAACTTTCACTAATGTTCTGGAAATAAAAATTAAGTCTAACTGTTCAATTGTAACATTTAGGATCTTTGTTGCCTTATTGATTTTCTGCCTAGAAGATCTGTTCATTGATGTGAGTGAGCTGTTAGTCTCCTATTGATATTATATTCCTATATTAGATGCATATAGGTTGAAGAGTATAAAAGTCCTTTTCTTGTATTGATCCTTTTAACACATTATAATCCTTCTTTCTCTTTCTTTATGGTCTTTGTTTTAAAGCCATTTTGTCTGATGTCAGTATTTTGAAAACTAATTTCTTGTTTCCACTTACATGAAATATCTTTTCCCGTCCCCTCACTTTTTATCCACATGTGTACTTTACCCTCATGTGGGTCTTTTATAGGCAGCATATTATAGGCTCTTGTTTTTTAATCCAGTCTGCCCTTCATGTCTTTTGATTGGGGGTGATATTGACATTTAAGTAATCATTGATAGGTAAGCATTTATTGCCATTTTAAACCTTGTTTTCTAGTCAATTCTGTGCTTCTTCTTTGTTCCTTTCCTCTTTTTGGTGGTTTGATGATTATCTTTTATTTTAAACTTGTGCTTTCTCCTTTTTGGTTTTGTTCATCTCTGGTAGTCATATGGGCTCACACACATTCTTAAAAAACGAAACAAAACTGTTTTCTTACTCTCCTCCCTTATATTTTATGTTCTATTTTACATTTTCATGTTTATCCTTTTGCTGTTCATGTGATCATCATCATTTTCATTAAAATGTTTTAAGTTCTTTAATGTTTAATGTTGTTATTGTTCAGTCATCCCAACTCTCTGCAATCCCATGAAGTGCAGCAGGCGAGGCTTCCCTATCCTTCACTATCTCCCTGAATTTGTTCAAACTCATGTCCATTGAGTCGGTGATGACATCCAAACATCTAATCCTACGACACCCCCTTCTCTTGCCCTCAATCTTTTCCAACATCAAGGTCTTTTCCAATGAATCAGTTCTTTGGATCAGGTGGCCAATTATTCGGCGTCAGCTTCAGCACCAGTACTTCCAAAGGATATTCAGGGTTGACTTCCTTTAGGATTAACTGGGTTTTTTTATATCATTGCTGTCCCAGGGACTTTCAAGAGTCTTCAGCACCACAGTTCAAAAGCAATTCTTTGTGCTCAGCCTTCTTTTACGGTCCAGCTTTCACATTCATACATGACTACTGGAAATTATAGCTTTGACTATACAGTCTTTTGTTGGCAAAGTGATGTCTCTGCTTTATAATAAGCTAAGTTTGTCATAGTTTTTCTTCCAAGGAGCAAGTGTCTTTTAATTTCATGGTTGCAGTCACTGTCTGCTGTGATTTGGGAGCCCAAGAAAATGAAGTCTGTCACTGTTTCCACTTTTTCCCCATCTATTTGCCATGAAGTGATGGACCAGATGCCATGATTTTAGTTTTTTGAATGTTGAGTTTTAAGGCAGCTTTTTCACTCTCTTCATTCACCTTATTCAAGAGGCTCTTCAGTTCCTCTTCAGTTTCTGCCGTTAAAGTGGTAGCATCTGCATATCTGAAATTGTTGATTTTTTTTTCCCAGAAATCTTCATTCCAGCTTGTGAGTCATCCAGCCCAGCTTTTCATATGAGGTACTCTGCATATAAGTTAAATAAGCAGGGTGACAATATGCAGCCTTGATGTATTCCTTTCCCAATTTGTAACCAGTCTGTTGTTCCATGTCCAGTTCTAATTGTTGCTTCTTGTACTGCATACAGGTTTCTCAGGAAGCAGGTAAGGTGGTCTGGCATTCTTATCTCTAAGAATTTTCTACAGTTTTTTTGACCTACACAGTCAAAGGTTTTAGCATAGTCAGTGAAGAAGAAGTAGATCATTTTTCTGGAATTCTCTTACTTTTTCAATGATCCAACGAAAGCTGGCAGTTTGATCTCTTGTTCCTCTGTTCTTTCTAAATCTGGAAGTTCTTAACATGTATTATTGAAGCCTAGCTTGAAGGATTTTGAGCATTACCTTGCTACCATGGGAAATGAGTGCAAGTCTGCAGTAGTCTGAACATTCTTTGACATTGCCCTTCTTCGGGATTGGAACAAAATTGACCTTTTCCAGCTTTGTGGCCACTTCTGAATTTCAAAATTTGCTATCATATTGAGTATAGCACTTTAACAGCATCATCTTTTAAAGTTTGAAATAGCTCAGCTGAATTCCATCACCTCCACTAGCTTTGTTCATAGCAATGCTTCCAAATGCCCTCTTGACTTCATATTCTAGGATGTCTGGCTCTAGGTGAGTGGCCATACCATCATGGTTATCTTAGTCATCAATTTGTTTACTGACTTATTTAAGTGGTTTATGTTGTGATTGTACTTTCCTCTTTCCTGTATATTCCTGCTTCTTTTCTGTTTAGAGAATATTTTTTAATATTTCCTTTAAAATAGGTTTAGCATTGCTGCATTGTTTTAGGTTTTGCTTGCCTAAAATTCTTTATCTTTCCTTCTGTTCTCAATGATAATCTTGCTAAGTAGAGTATTCTTAGTTCCCTTTTAGGATTTTGAATGTATCTTGCCTCACTGTCTGGCCTGCAACGGTTCTGTAGAGAAATAAACTGATAGCCTTTTGAAGGTTCTGTTGTAAGTAACTCTGTTTTTTTCTTGTTGCCTTTAGAATTCTTTAACTTTTGCTATTTTTGTCACAATATGTCTTGATATAGGTCTGTTTGGGTTTATCTTTTTTGGGAGCCTCTGTGCTTCCTATATTGAATTTCTTTTTCCTTCTTTGGTTTGGGACTTTTTCAGCCATAATTTCTTCAAAAACATTTTCAATCACCTTTTCTTTTTCTCCCCCTCCTGGGATCCTTATTATGTGTAAGTTGTCACACTTTATATTATTTCATAGGTCTTTTATATTGCTTTTTTTTTTTTTTAATTCCTGTCTGCTCTTCGGGTTGGGTGATTTCCATTATTTTATCTTCCAGATCATTTATTCATTCTCCTGTATCATTCATTCTGCTATCATTTGCCTTTAGCAAAGCTTTTGTTTCAGCAGATGAGTCTTCTGATTTTTCTTGCCTCAGTTTTCTAGTTTCTTTTTACAGTACTCCACATTTCTATTGATAGCCTTTGTTTATTCCTTCAGCATTTTCATTATCTCCTTTTTGAAGTCAGTATGTTAGACTGAAGATGTTCATTTCATTATTCTTTCAGTAATGTTCTTTTGTTATTTGTTCAGTTATCTTGGTCATTAAGAGTGGTTCCTCTGTTTCTTCATTTTATTGTATTCCTCTTATTCTGTAACTTTAGGACAAACAATTGTTTACTGTAGTCTTAGAGGTCTATATATATGTGGGAGTGATCCTTTGAATAGCTTGTTTGGGTTTAATATTTTTGATGCAAGAGCTGTTTTTAGCAAGGATGCCTGCCACCTCTTTCCTCAGTGGGTGCCACCTCTTATTCCTCTGATCGTAGGTGTTGAGATTTGGCAGCTCTTCCCCATTAGGCAGCTATTTCCTCAGACTCTAGGTGATGGTGGTGGCTCTTGTGCCCCTGGAAACATGAAAATGGAGGAGGCCTGAGACTGCTCCAGCAGCGCAGGAGGCTGGTGGTGGCTGCTTGCGTGTGCCCCACAGCCTGCAGTGCAGCAGCTCATGACCACTCCTGGAGCTCATGGAGGTCATGTCCTGTTGCCTGAGAACCCGCACAGAGAAAAAGGCTTCTTTAGGACAAACAATTGTTTACTGTAGTCTTAGAGGTCTATATATATGTGGGAGTGATCCTTTGAATAACTTGTTTGGGTTTAATATTTCTGATGCAAGAGCTGTTTTAGCAAGGATGCCTGCCACCTCTTTCCTCAGTGGGTGCCACCTCTTATCCCTCTGATAGTAGGTGTTGAGATTTGGCAGCTCTTCCCCATTAGGCAGCTGTTTCCTCAGACTCTAGGTGATGATGGTGGCTCTTGTGCCCCTGGAAACATGAAAATGGAGGAGGCTTGAGACTGCTCCAGCAGCGCAGGAGGGTGGTGGTGGCTGCTTGCGTGTGCCCCACAGCCTCCAGTGCAGCAGTTCATGACCACTCCTGGAGCTCATGGAGGTCATGTCCTGTTGCCTGAGAACCCGCACAGAGAAAAAGGCTGCAGTGGCAGGTCCTTCCCCTTCCCCATCCCCCAAAACAATGGTGGCTAACCTCTAAACTAGGCTGGGAATTTTTTGCACATATCCTCAATTGTGGTTGCACCAAACTCCAGCCCCTTTAGGCTGTTTCCACACAGCCAACCCCAGTTCCCTCCCTGGGTCTGATCTTTGATGCTGAAGCCCAGCACCCAGCTCCTGACTGCACCAGCAAAGGAGCATCTCAGTCTGGGGAGTGCAGGGTGATTGTACTGATCCTCTGTGCAGATTTCTCACAGTTCTGGCTTTTTAAAACTGGGTACTGTGATCTCCTCTGAAGCGCCAAAGCTCTCCTTCTGCCACTGCTGATCTCTCCACTGATGAAAGGACTTCCCTGAGAACATTTCTTCTTTTACAGCTCCTTTTCAGGGACATAGGTCCCATTCTGATTCTTTTTTCTTTTGTTCTACCTGGTGATANTCTGTGCAGATTTCTCACAGTTCTGGCTTTTTAAAACTGGGTACTGTGATCTCCTCTGAAGCGCCAAAGCTCTCCTTCTGCCACTGCTGATCTCTCCACTGATGAAAGGACTTCCCTGAGAACATTTCTTCTTTTACAGCTCCTTTTCAGGGACATAGGTCCCATTCTGATTCTTTTTTCTTTTGTTCTACCTGGTGATATGGAGTTTTTCTTGTCCTTCTGAAGTCTAAGCTTTTCTGCCAACATTCAGTATATATTCTATGAGAATAGTTTCATACATAGATGCATTTTTTTTAGATGTATTTTTGATGTAATTGTGGGAAGAGGTGAACTTCATGTCCTGTTACTCCACCATCTTTGATCTCTCCCCCTCAGTGCTGAATTTTAGAACTACCTCTTAAGACCATAAAGATTTTCTATCATAATTTTGTCTAGATGGTTGATACTTTTACAGTTTACATTTAAGACTACACCACTTTTTTTCTGGTGGCAGGGCAGGGGGAAGCTCCAGTGCACAGCATGTGGAATCTTAGTCCCCCAAACAAGGATTGAACTTGTCCCCCCTGCGTTGGGAGCACAGAGTTTTAACCACTGGACTGCCAGGGAAATCCCAAGGGTATAATACAATTTAAGTTAATTTTTGCATAAAGTGTAAGATATGAATTGAGGTACATTATTATGTATTAGATAAGTGGATGTCAAAATTTTCAAGCAGCATTTCTCGTGAAGACTGTTCTTTATCTGTTGACTTCCCTTTATGCTTAAAAATTTTATATATCAGTTGAGAGTACAGATCTATTTTGGGCTCTCCATTGACTGATGTGTTTATCATTTGGATAATACCATGCTGCCTTCATTTCTGCTCTTTCTTGTTGCTATTCTTATTGCTTGATTTTGGTTTAGTTTGCCCTTGTTTATCTAATTTCTTATTGTGGAAGTATAAATTACTATTTAACGCTTTATTTCCTTTCTAATATAGGTATTTAATGCCAAACATTTTTCTATAAGCATTACTTTAGCTGTACCCCAGAAAATTTGATGTGTTATATTTTTATTTTCACTCAGCTAAAAATTGAGTTCATATTAATATTTCCTCTGATGAGTAAGTAGAGTAGGTTTTTTAGAAAGGTACTGTTTAATTTCCAAGTATTCATGGGATTTTTCCAAACAGCTTTTTACAGTTGTATAATTATAGCCTAATTATATTACTGAAAACACACTTTGCATTCCTTCTATTCTTTTAAATTTGTGTTGATTTCTTTTATGGCCCAGAATATAATCTGTTTTGGTAACTGTTTCATGTGTATTTGAAAGAGTGTGTATCTGCTACTGTTGGATAAAATATGTTTTCAATGTCATTAGGTCAAGTTAGTAGATAAAAGTTTTAGTGGTTGCTCCATGGTCTACAATATAAATCTTTAATTAATCATTCTACTTTCAAATAATAAACTACTTCACATATAGTATGGGCTTCCATGGTGGCTCAGCTGGTAAAAAGTCTGCCTGCATTGTGGGAGACGTGGGTTCAATCCCTGGGTTGGGAAGATCCTCTGNCAGTTCAAGGGAGGCAAGGCAACCATGCTTCTAATCTGAAGACATTTCCTGTTTCAATTTTCATTTTATCTCTCTGACTCATCTTTTAATCACAGCAATGCTATTGTCTGATGGAATTGCAATGATGGAAATTGAAACATGGCATAATTAAATATATTTTGCTGAAACTCAGAAGAGAGAAATCTCTCTCCTTTCTCAGCACCCAGCTACTTTTTAAAAAAGTGGCTCCTTATGAGTTGAAATATTGTTATTACAAAAATAGAATATGTATGATCATGCCAAAATGAAGGTATTCTTATTAGCTTTTCAAAGTGATTTCAGATGTGGTACATTTTCAGTTCTGTACTGATATTTGTTTCCCATAGATGATTATTTGGATATAAATGTAAATGTTTGTATTTGTCTTTATAATATATAATGATATGTCTGCCTGCGTCAGATAGAGATACAGACATACAGCAATATTAGAGCAAATTAAAGACATGCATTAATATAAACTTCCTCAGGATGGCTTATGTAGTATGCTTTCTTAAATAACTGCTTAATGAAAGGAGAAAAAAAAGGAAAGGATGCATTTAAAAGCCAAAAGCTGACAAATATAACTTTGATCTTTATAAAAATAAAAAATAAAAATTCTCCCTGGGCTCATTGTTGCTCAAGCTTGTCTACCTGTTAGAATCAACTCTTGTTTGTTTAGTCACAAAGAAAGTCACAAAGTTGTGTCCAACTCTTTGTGATCCAGTGGACTATAGCCCCCCAACATCCTCTGAATCCTGGGGATTTTCCAGGCAAGAATGCTGGAGTCCACTGCCATTTCTTTTTCCAGAGGATCTTTCTGACCCAGGGATGGAACCTGCAACTCCTGCTGAGTTTCTTGCATTGCAGGCAGATTTTTCACTTCTGAGCCACAGGGGAAGCCTAGTGAATTCACTGTTTCATATATTGAGGGATGGTTACTGGACTTATTGTGGTAATCAATTTGTAATATATACAAATTGACATTTTTATATAAAATTCAAATCACTATATTGTGCACTTAACCAATATAATGCTGTTTTCAACTGCACTTCAATTAGCAAAGAATCTAAACTTTTTGGAAAGTATGTGTGACAATATTCCTTCATCTTTTATTATGTTTATTCACCAAAGTGTTCTTGAAATGCTCATAAGTGGACAAATGCTGAGAGTAATATTAGAAAAAGACATTGGAAGGAAATAGATGTTGCAGACGTGAAATAAAATCCAGTGGCTGTCTCTTATACACATCTAGATGTGTATAAGAGACAGGCTATACATTCTTTGTGTACCATTCATATAGCCATGCTCCTGTTATAATGCCCCCAGTGTGCCTGAAATAGTGAATGATGAATCACTGGTAGGGTGTAGCCTGTCTCTTATACACATCTAGATGTGTATAAGAGACAGTTCATACTGTTCATGGGGTTCTCAAGGCAAGAATACTGAAGTGGCTTGCCATTCCCTTCTCCAGTGGACCACGTTCTGTCAGACCTCTCCACCATGACCTGCCCGCCTTGGGTTGTCCCGCAGGCATGGCTTGGTTTCAATGAGTTAGACAAGCCCCTGGTACTGATGTGATTAGATTGACTAGTTTTCTGCCAGTATGGTTTCAGTGTGTCTGCCCTCTGATGTCCTCTTGCAACACCTACCATTTTACTCGGGTTTCTCTTACCTTGGGCGTGGGTTGTCTCTTCACGGCTGCGCCTTACCTTGGACGAGGGGTATCTCCTTACCACCGCAGTTCCTGACCTTCAACGTGGGACAGCTCCTCTAGGCCCTCCTGTGCCTGCGCAGCCCCTGCTCCTCGGGTTGCTCCTCCCGGCCGCCGGCCGTGGCCTCGGGCGTGGGTGGCTTCTCCCAGCTGCCACCCCTGGCCTCTGGCTCAGGGTGGCTCCTCCGGGTCACCACCCCTGGCCTCGGGCGCAAGGTGGCTTCTCCCGGCCGCCGCTGCCTCGGACGTGGGGTGTGTCTTCCTGGCCACCCCTGACCTCAGACACGGGGTAGCTCCTCCCGGCCGCCCTGACCTCAGACGCGGGGTGTCTCCTCCCGGCCACCACTGACCTCAGACACAGGGTAGCTCCTCTCGGCCGTTCCTGTGCCGTCGCAGCCTGGCAGTCTAGGTTGCTGCCCCTGACCTCGGACGTGGGGTAGCTCCTCTCGCCCGCGCTGAGTGTGCCGGCCCGGCTCTCGCAAGCGGCCCGCGCAGGGTTTGGGATTTGTTGTAGCTGTAGTTACCCACTGCACCACAGGCTTCAAATTCTGCCAGCAATACCTTTGGCTTAGGGTGGGCCCAGTTTGCTTGAGGTTGTTTAGGGTGGAAACCAGTTTATCATTTCCCAGTGTCAGCTCTACCTTCAGCTTTCAGTCTTTGCACTGACCCTGCATGATTTTTGCCTCTCACTTCTGTTCCTTGAGCCCAAATCATTACTTAGTTTGTATTTGTTAACCCAGGTGTAAATGGCACAGTGGTGAGTGTTTTCTGGTAGCTTGATTATGTCTTAATCCTGGCCCCACCAGCCCCTGAATAATGGAACTATGGCCTTCATAGTTGCTCTTGACACCCCTTCATGTGTAGTTTTGGGCACAGGATACTTTATTACACATCTTTCTCCCTATTGTAGTTGTTTTTTCTCCATACTTTAAGGTTGACAGTTTTTATGTCTTTACTCCTACAAATTAAAGATTTTGTTCCCAAAAGGAACACAGTCTGTTTATAATATTCTATCAATAACCCCAGATATGCAGATGACACCACCCTTATGGCAGAAAGTGAAGAGGAACTAAAAAACCTTTTGATGAAAGTGAAAGAGGAGAGTGAAAAAGTTGGCTTAAAGCTCAACATTCAGAAAACGAAGATCATGGCATCTGGTCCCATCACTTCATGGGAAATAGATGGGGAAACAGTGCAAACAGTGTCAGACTTTATTTTTTGGGGCTCCAAAGTCACTGCAGATGGTGATTGCAGCCATGAAATTAAAAGACACTTACTCCTTGGAAAGAAAATTATGACCAACCTAGATAGCATATTCAAAAGCATAGACATTACTTTGCCAACAAACATCCATCTAGTCAAGGCTATGGTTTTTCCTGTGGTCATGTATGGATGTGAGAGTTGGACTGTGAAGAAAGCTGAACTCC
>SJYX01017604.1:726809-742343 GCA_006410675.1 Oreotragus oreotragus | reverse complement strand
TCACATCCATACATGACCACAGGAAAAACCATAGCCTTGACTAGACGGACCTTAGTCGGCAAAGTAATGTCTCTGCTTTTGAATATACTATCCAGGTTGGTCATAACTTTTCTTCCAAGGAGTAAGCGTCTTTTAATTTCATGGCTGCAGTCACCATCTGCAGTGATTTTGGAGCCCCAAAAAATAAAGTCTGACACTGTTTCCACTGTTTCCCCATCTATTTCCCATGAAGTGATGGGACCGGATGCCATGATCTTCGTTTTCTGAATGTTGAGCTTTAAGCCAACTTTTTCGCTCTCCTCCTTCACTTTCATCAAGAGGCTTTTTAGCTCCTCCTCACTTTCTGCCATAAGGGTGGTGTCATCAGCATATCTGAGGTTATTGATATTCATTGTCTTTAAGGAGCTGTTTTTTGCTTTATATTCAGGATTTGTAACTCTTTCCTGGTGGGACAGGGGATTCCCCCATTACAATTTTATTTCCACACTACCCCCTTGATATATATTTTTTTCTATGTGTCTTTTGGAATTATATATAATTTCTAGACACATGATTTCATCAATTTTTATATTTCAAAGTGGAGATAATTTTACCCTAAATATGGATGGATATATATATATACACATACATATACAAACACAGAAACAAATGCATAGATGTATAATTATAAGTGAATATATTATAATAAATTTAAAAGTAATAGCTATTAAATATTAATACCTATTTCCTGTAGGAACTGAAATAAAACTCTGTTTAATATATCTCGATGCAATCTTTTTCAATTTTTTTCCAGAACAATTTCCTCATTTAGAATTGAAAATGACCTTACATCTTGTCCCATAATCTAGGAAGATGTTTACAATTTATTGCCCATTTCCCTAAAGCCTTTTAATCTCTCCAAACAACTTTTAATTTCCAGGAAAGATTCCTAGATGTAAAATGCCACTTTATGAATAATTTTTCTATTTCCCTTTTGGGCAAGCTGCTACTTATCTGGCAAGCTTTAAAAGCTATTTTCAAAAAGACTTTCAAGGGACTGGTAATTAGCTTCTTTTAACTTTTAAACACACTATTTGGATTTTGTTCCATATCAAGAATATAAGATTTTTCAAAGAACATTTATCTCACTTTTTAAATGAACTAAAGGCAATATGATACAATTTCTGTGAATAAGTATAATTAAACCATTAGCATTTGGAGATTGTGTCTTCTAAAACTATAATGTACCATAACACATGACTATTTTAATAATCATGCTACTAATTATTATAAATTAAATTATCTAAGATATTAATACTGAAAGTATGATGTTAGATGTTTCTAAACAACCAGTTACTCACTGTTAAAAATAAAGTCTATTTTAATTCTAAACATAAATATCCTTATTTACTTACATATATTAAATAATTTAATAATTAACTTTATTTGAACTATAAAAATTAGTGATATTAATCCTCAGGTTCCANTGTTAGATGTTTCTAAACAACCAGTTACTCACTGTTAAAAATAAAGTCTATTTTAATTCTAACCATAAATATCCTTATTTACTTACATATATTAAATAATTTAATAATTAACTTTATTTGAACTATCAAAATTAGTGATATTAATCCTCAGGTTCCATTTGAAGCTATACATTCTTTGTGTACCATTCATATAGCCATGTTCCTGTTATAATGCCCCCAGTGTGCCTGAAATAGTGAATGATGAATCACTGGTAGGGTGTAGCAGGGGTAAAGTTGCATTAGTTCCATACTCAGAAAAAGACAAAGCAAAAAATAATTATTCAAACTTAGCTTGCCTTAAGGCAGAGTAGGTTGTCTATTATGTCTCTTCAAACACAAATAAATGCTCTGCTCATTGTTGATCCAAACCCAAAAGATGGATTTTTACTAAGCAATTGCAATGAAAACCGTGAAAACATCTCTTTTGATGAATCATGATGGGACGTATTATAAATGAGAATATATTTTAGTATATTTACACTTAACATTAACTGGCTTCTATTAGAGATAATGCTTAAAGAACTTAAGGTTCTTGCATAAATTTTCCACAAATGCTTCACATGGTTTTCAGATATTTGGAAGAAACCAGTTAGACTTAAGATTATTCAGGAGTCTTTAATATCTGTTGTAATACTGGACTGCATAGATAATAAAACCACACCTCTCCTATAATGACATGAAAATGAAAATGACCAAAGAATTGACTCATGTAGCTATGAGGTGGGCAGCACTGTATGACAGTCCTTTCTGTGCCTGTTGATCATATGATCTTAAGAAACCAGTTAGACTTAAGATTATTCAGGAGTCTTTAATATCTGTTGTAATACTGGACTGCATAGATAATAAAACCACACCTCTCCTATAATGACATGAAAATGAAAATGACCAAAGAATTGACTCATGTAGCTATGAGGTGGGCAGCACTGTATGACAGTCCTTTCTGTGCCTGTTGATCATATGATCTACCTTTTAAAAAAATTTAAAGATAATATAGTTAAATTATATCTGTTTAAACAGACTCTTGAATAAAATAATACTTGTTATATAAAAGTATTTTTTAAAAAGAAAAATAATGGCACTGCATTTTGAAACTAATAGAATGGAGCCCAGATATTATCCATAACTTCTTGCCTTTAAAATTGCTTTAATAAAAGATGGGTGAATTAAATTAACTCTTCAAAGGTTTAAAAAAGATGAAACCTTATAAAAACTTATGGAAGTGGATAAAATATAAAATGACACATTGATTAGAAAAGAAAAAGCAGAATAGAGGAATGACTAATAACTAGTCTATTGAATAAATAATTAAAAGAAAAAAGCTAGCAAATATCTGGAAAATTTGATCATAGGAGATAAAAAATACAAAAAAAAATAATTGAACTGAATGAATTTAAATTTACATAGCTTGGAGCTTGTTATTCTGTGGTTTATGAGCTGGAGATCTACCAGTGAAGTTTACACGCTGCTGACCTCTCCAGGTGCTGATGGACGTATTCTACTTGCATAGCGCTCTGATGGCTTTGGCATGTGACGGAACTGCATCCATCTTCCATGTTTTGGGTTCTGTAGTGTTACAGAACTTAAATTCAGCTTTTTGCATTGAGTTGGCCAGAAAGTTAGTTCAGGTTTTTCCACAAAATGTTACAGAAAAACCCAAATGAAATTTTTGGCCAACTCTATACATCTGCCTTTTTTTTCACCCCAGTGTGTGTCACACTGGGCTTTTTTGGTGGCTCAGACTGTTAAGAATCTGCCTGCCAGGTTCAATCCCTGTGTGGCTATCCACTTTAGTATTCTCACCTGGAGAATTCCATGGACAGAAGAGCCTGGCAGGCTATAGTCCATGATGTCACAGTGACTAACACTCACTTTTTCACTTTGTGTATATCACACCACCAAATGAGAAAAAGCTACTTTCAATACAGCCTTAATATTTTACATCAGACCACCATTCTCTCTTTCACCTCGATCTGGTGGTGGTTTTTTGCCAGTCAACTTCCTAATAATTATTTTTTTAATCTGCTCATTACCCATCATGAGATCTAACACCTTCACATCAACACACACATTTCTTAATGTGCCATGAACACAATCATTAGTAAAGATTGTTTCCTTTTTTGTTGACTGGTTATTATTGTTCTGAAAATAAAACGTCTCTTGAAAGGGTAAAATGAGATTGCCATTGTTGTCCTGCTGATACCCATAAATTGAAGACTTAATATTCCACAAAAGAAATAGAAAATGACAGATACACAATAATGTAGCAGTTGCATGGCATCTGATTCCTTATGCAATATAATTCATGAAGCAACATATATAAGGGAATTTGGACATGTTGTCATATATAAAATATATATGGAAGTCTAGTCTGTGTATTAACAGACTCTAATTCTTTTGGTTAGCAGTAATTTTAAGGCTCTCATTTGATCATGCTGTTTAGTCACTCAGTCATGTCCAACTCTCTGTGACCCCATAGACTGCAGCCTGCCAGACTTCTATGTCTATGGGGTTCTTCAGGCAAGAATAGTGGAGAAGGTTACCATTTCCTCCTCCCATTTGATCACTGGTCTCTCTAAAATAAGAAGTTATTTCCATTGCATATTATGCTGTTATAGATTTGGCCTGTTTTTCACCTCTGACTGATTGATTCTGGTGACAATGAGCTGCCTTTTCATTGCAACAGAAGAGGACATTTCAAATGATTATGTCTAATCAGTTCAAGGGAGGCAAGGCAACCATGCTTCTAATCTGAAGACATTTCCTGTTTCAATTTTCATTTTATCTCTCTGACTCATCTTTTAATCACAGCAATGCTATTGTCTGATGGAATTGCAATGATGGAAATTGAAACATGGCATAATTAAATATATTTTGCTGAAACTCAGAAGAGAGAAATCTCTCTCCTTTCTCAGCACCCAGCTACTTTTTAAAAAAGTGGCTCCTTATGAGTTGAAATATTGTTATTACAAAAATAGAATATGTATGATCATGCCAAAATGAAGGTATTCTTATTAGCTTTTCAAAGTGATTTCAGATGTGGTACATTTTCAGTTCTGTACTGATATTTGTTTCCCATAGATGATTATTTGGATATAAATGTAAATGTTTGTATTTGTCTTTATAATATATAATGATATGTCTGCCTGCGTCAGATAGAGATACAGACATACAGCAATATTAGAGCAAATTAAAGACATGCATTAATATAAACTTCCTCAGGATGGCTTATGTAGTATGCTTTCTTAAATAACTGCTTAATGAAAGGAGAAAAAAAAGGAAAGGATGCATTTAAAAGCCAAAAGCTGACAAATATAACTTTGATCTTTATAAAAATAAAAAATAAAAATTCTCCCTGGGCTCATTGTTGCTCAAGCTTGTCTACCTGTTAGAATCAACTCTTGTTTGTTTAGTCACAAAGAAAGTCACAAAGTTGTGTCCAACTCTTTGTGATCCAGTGGACTATAGCCCCCCAACATCCTCTGAATCCTGGGGATTTTCCAGGCAAGAATGCTGGAGTCCACTGCCATTTCTTTTTCCAGAGGATCTTTCTGACCCAGGGATGGAACCTGCAACTCCTGCTGAGTTTCTTGCATTGCAGGCAGATTTTTCACTTCTGAGCCACAGGGGAAGCCTAGTGAATTCACTGTTTCATATATTGAGGGATGGTTACTGGACTTATTGTGGTAATCAATTTGTAATATATACAAATTGACATTTTTATATAAAATTCAAATCACTATATTGTGCACTTAACCAATATAATGCTGTTTTCAACTGCACTTCAATTAGCAAAGAATCTAAACTTTTTGGAAAGTATGTGTGACAATATTCCTTCATCTTTTATTATGTTTATTCACCAAAGTGTTCTTGAAATGCTCATAAGTGGACAAATGCTGAGAGTAATATTAGAAAAAGACATTGGAAGGAAATAGATGTTGCAGACGTGAAATAAAATCCAGTGGTTTCATCAATCTAGTTCATACTGATAAACCCAAAACTGAGGCTGCAGTCTAATTTTGGAGCAAAACAAAAACACTCTGAGCTGTTAAACTTTCAAAAATCGTTTACACTGCGTTTTGATTATAGAAGTGCTAAAAGAACAATGAGAAGTAATGGTGAATTTGAAATGAAGCATTATCAAATGATTATGCTTTTGATTAGAGGCATAATCAAAATCTAGAACCAATATTCACAAATGATATGTTTGTCATCCATACATTACAATAATGAGAAGTTGGTTTATTCAGAAGATATTGTGCATTTTTGGCATGTATCTTCAAAACTAGAAAAATATAGAAATAAATCTGGCCTAACCCTGTTTATAGCTCAGCTGATAAAGAATCCGCCTGCAATGCAGGAGACCTGGGTTCAATCACTGCCTTGGGAAAATCCTCTGAAGAAGGGAAAGGGTATCCACTCCACTATTCTGGCCTGGAGAATTCCATGGACTGTATAGCCAATAGTGTCGCAAAGAGTCAGAAACGACTGAGCCACTTCCACTTTCAGCTGCGTTTAAATCTTCATTAAAATTTTCAGTCCAAGGGACTCTCAAGTCTTCTCCAACACCACAGTTCAAAAGCATCAATTCCTTGGCGCTCAGCTTTCTTCACAGTCCAACTCTCACATCCATACATGACCATAGGAAAAACCATAGCCTTGACTAGACGGACCTTAGTCAACAAAGTAATATCTCTGTTTTTGAATATGCTGTCTAGGTTGGTCATAACCTTTCTTCCAAGGTAAGCGTCTTTTAATTTCATGGCTGCAGTCACCATCTGCAGTGATTTTGGAGCCCCAAAAAATAAAGTCTGACACTGTTTCCACTGTTTCCCCATCTATTTCCCATGAAGTGATGGGACCAGATGCCATGATCTTCGTTTTCTGAACACTGAGCTTTAAGCCAACTTTTTCACTCTCCTCTTTCACTTTCACCAAGAGGCTCTTTAGTTCCATAACATGACTTAAAAATCTAAAAAATTAAGATCTCTTTGGAACAAGATGTTACATGGTGATGACTGGTTTTTTTTGTTTGTTTTGTTGGGGGTTTTTTGGCATAATTTTTTTTTCCCACAGTTGACATACTGTTTTCCTAACACAACCAATTCAAAAGACCATGCTTCTTACTGTCCTTTAATGTCATCTCCAGCATATGTCAAATGTCCCTGTTTGTATTGTGGACATAATGTCTATTTCTGGGACCTCTATTCTGCTTAATTGGCCTGATTTCTATGCTGCAGTGAAGTCTCAACTGTCTTAATTATTTTGCTTCATAGGAAATCTTGATATTTGGAAAACCAGTCCTTCCTCTACCTTATTCCTCAGCAGTAACTTATTTATTCTAGTCCTTTGTGAAATTAAATACATTTTAGAATCTGCTTATATTCATCAAATATTGAATTTTAATGATTGAATTAATTTAATAAATCACTTTTGGTAGTATGACATCTTTATACTANTCATAGGAAATCTTGATATTTGGAAAACCAGTCCTTCCTCTACCTTATTCCTCAGCAGTAACTTATTTATTCTAGTCCTTTGTGAAATTAAATACATTTTAGAATCTGCTTATATTCATCAAATATTGAATTTTAATGATTGAATTAATTTAATAAATCACTTTTGGTAGTATGACATCTTTATACTATTGAATCTTTAAATCTATAAACATTATTCTATCTGATCAGTCATATTACTTTTCTAGAACTACCTTTCACCTATCCTCATAATTAATATGAAAAAACTCCAGTGTATTTAGCAAAAATTTGTAGTCTGGGGATAGGTTTCTGATAAGAGGTAAGAAAAGAGATCTGTCATCTAAGAATTTTGGAATGGAGCTAAAGACAGATATCTTAAACTGAGTTGCTTCTGAAACTGTTAATTTGAAATAGCCTTGGTTATTGTAAAATATTTCACTTTGCAAAAAAAAAAATCAAAAAATTATGTCAAAAATTGATCATAGCTTTTAAAATTTATTGGTATTTCTTACTTTTTAAGAATAAATGCTGACTCTAATCATATGTGACTGGTAATCATATATTGCTACATAAAGGTTAATAATGCCTTTAACAGGGAAATCTAATAGAAATGATCACTTGAACAGTGTTAGTAAAGCTACTTGGCAGGATATTGCAACAGTCCAATGAGAGTTAATGGATTCTTGTCTTACTTATATAACTATTGGAGAAATAGAAATGGAGATAAGTGGATGGATGAAGAATATATTTTTGAAAAAGATCTATGTGGGACTTGCTGATGAATTTGATATGAAGGTTTAGAGAGGAAATAATGGTTTCTTCTAGGTTTTTGGTTGAACATTTGGTGTAAATGGTGGTAGCATTTACTGACACAGAAAATACTGTAGTAGAAAGGGCTTTCATGGGAGTAGGATTTTGAGGAAAATTATTGTATACCAGACTGTTAAATATTAGTCTGTGTGTGTGTGTGTGTGTGTGTCTGAGAGAGAGAGGGAGATTGGTTGGTGATTGATTCAAGTGAGAAGTTAGAAAGGGAGATAAATGGGAGGCAGTTGACCAAGAAGGCTTTAAAATTCCCCTCAGGTTGGCTAAACTTTAGACTGACTTTCGACTCTAAGCTCCTGATCTCCATTTTCCTATAGCATTTACTTTAGAACACTTGTAAATTCCCCTTAAGATGTAAATCATTTGAAAGGCTTTTGCCAGTTTTATAAACGATGAATGACATTCTCAAGGATCTGGGGGCCATCTCCTTGAAGTACCATCAGGAAAGATAAAGTTCTTATCTCTATTTCTAGAGGAAAATAGGAACTTAACTTCAATGGGCAAACACTTAGCAAACACGAAGAGTGTTACATATTTGCAGACTCAGAAATAACTCACTAAACTCAACACCTCCCATTGATTAACCTTCCCTCTAACTTCTCTTAAAGTATGCAACATGACATTTAGGTTCTTGCTACTGTGATCTGAGGACCAGCAACAATGGCCTTCCTGGGTTGGAATGTTGGAAATGAGAAAAGCTCAGATCCCACCTCAGGCCTAGTAAGTATCTGCCTTTCTAGTAAGATCCTCAGGGGATTTGTAGACACACTAAATTTTGAGAAGTACTACATTAGGTTACTTAGAGAAGGAAACTAGACTTCAAAGTCAGTTGGGATGGGTAGTGAAGAGTGAAACAGTGTAGCTAACATTGAAATAATACTATAGTGTGGGCTTTAGAATAAATTAAATGGAAGGGTGAGATAGCCTGGCCAGAGAGAGGGATGCTGAACTTAAGGTGAGTTAGTGAGGTTGTTGATAATGGCATGGTCAAATTTACAATCATAATAGGGTAGGCTGGCAGTAATCTGGATGGTAGACTCATCTGTGAGAGGTCTTTCAGGGTTATGACTAAGCAAATATATTGGGCAATGGCATGAGTATCAAATATTTTATATATATATTTGTGTGTTTTTTTTTATTGGGGTATTGTTGCTTTACACGGAGAAGGCAATGGCACCCCACTCCAGTACTCTTGCCTGGAAAATCCCATGGACGGAGGAGCCTGGTAGGCTGCAGTCCATGGGGTCGCTAAGAGTTGGACACGACTGAGCGACTTCACTTTCACTTTTCACTTTCATGGACTGGAGAAGGAAATAGCAACCCACTCCAGTGTTCTTGTCTGGAGAATCCCAGGGACGGGGGAGCCTTGGACCTCCCTCTGACCCCCGCCCCCATCCTATCCATCTAGGTCATCACAGAAGACAGAGTTGAGCTCCTTGCGCTCTCCAGCAGGTTCTCATGGCTATGTATTTTACACTTGGTGGTGTATATATGTCAATCCCAGTCTCCTAATTCATCCCACCCTTCCATTCTCCACCTCATGTCCCCAAGTCTGATCTCTATGTCTGCGTCTATGTCCTGCCCTGCAAATAGGTTCATCTGTACCATTTTTCTAGATTCCACAAATATGTGTTAATATATGACATTTGTTTTTTTCTTTCTGACTTACTTCACTCTGTATGACAGACTCTAGGCCAACTCACATTTCTACAAATTTTGTGTTTTTAAAAAGAAGAAGGAAGAAGCATGGTTTAGAAGTGTCAATAATACCCTTGTGTTATCTTCTAGTTGTGAGGCATATATGAAGGGAAAATTGTTAAAACAGCCTTGTCTTGAGGGGCCTAGATGGAGGCAGTGACTGCAAGAAAGAACCAGGATTTAGAGGAGGCAGGACTTGGCAAACTTTTTCTCTACAGAGCCACATAGCAAATATTTTAGGCCTTGTAAGCCATTTGGTCTCTGCCAATAAAAGTTATGACCAACCTAGATAGCATATTCAAAAGCAGAGACATTACTTTGCCAACAAAGGTCCGTCTAGTCAAGGCTATGGTTTTTCCAGTGGTCATGTATGGATGTGAGAGTTGGACTGTGAAGAAGGCTGAGTGCCGAAGAATTGATGCTTTTGAACTGTGGTGTTGGAGAAGACTCTTGAGAGTCCCTTGGACTGCATCCAACCAGTCCATTCTAAAGGAGGTCAGTCCTGGGTGTTCTTTGGAAGGAATGATGCTAAAGCCGAAACTCCAGTACTTTGGCCACCTCATGTGAAGAGTTGACTCATTGAAAAGACTCTGATGCTGGGAGGGATTGGGGGCAGGAGGAGAAGGGGACGACAGAGGATGAGATGGCTGGATGGCATCACTGACTCGATGGACATGAGTCTGAGTGAACTCCGGGAGTTGGTGGTGGACAGGGAGGCCTGGTGTGCTGCGATTCATGGGGTTGCAAAGAGTAGGACATGACTAAGTGACTGAACTGAACTGGACAACTACTCAGCTCTCCTCTTAAAGTGGGAAAGCAGACATAGTCTGTATGTAATTGAATGAATGATTCAATAAAATTTATTTATAAAAAACAGGCATCAGGCTGCATTTGACCTGCAGGCTATAGTTTGTGAACTCCTCAGTTAAGGCAACAAGATAAAGTGATGATGATGATTGAATGGGGACAGCTGACCCTGGATTTCAGACGAATCTGAAAAACACTGGAATGCTGAAGAGCTGTGATAGATGTTGTCAAGTTAGGAGATGTATAAAGCAGTGTGGCATGAATTGTGAGTGAGGATTTTTGCTGGTAATGTAAATAAAAAGCAACATGAGGCATGGAAAACTAGTCCTAATATTCTTCAAAACTTTTCAATGTACTATGTATTTCACATATTTTGTACCTATACAGAAATATAAGCTATACAGAGCCTAAAAACAAAACAAAACATGAAACTCATGTGCCCTGGTTAAGAAATGGAACATTAGTGATATTTTGAGGCCCTGTGTGTATCCCCTCATGTTCTTTTTCATCTCCTTTCTCTGAAGGGGAGCTCTGTTCTCATTTTGTGATTATCATTTCTCAGTTTTTCTGTACCTGGATCTCAGTTGACAAATCTGGAATTTAGATGACTGAATAGATAGGGACCTCTGGAGAGACTGAAAAATTTCTTTCCTAGTGGTATGTATTTATATTACGAAGGCAGATAAAATCTGATGCCAGTCATTTATTTACATCCCAAAGGGTTAAAAATCAGGAAACTTCTCTTTACTTCCCAGTGAAGTTTTGTTTATAGGAAAGTAAAGTTTATTTCTGTCTCTCTGGAGGAGAGAGTGGCAGCTGAGTGGGACATATATGTTCCCAGAATTACAAGTTTGAATTTTCTCTCCTTTGGGGAAGAGAACATCTTTTGTGCACTTGCAGCCCCAACCATCTGGCTTTCATTGTATTAAAATCACCTGGAAGGGGGAAAATGAAGTATGGGGAGCAAATGTACTGTTGTATTAATAATCTTCCCTGATCCAGATACTTCGTGTTTACTTTCAGGACAAAATAAATGCATATAGATATCAAACTCCTAAGCATCAACAGAGGAATACATATTCTTTTCAAGTGTGCCTTGGGTTCTGAGGGTTTAAAATTCTTTTTTCTCCAAGATACACAACAGGTACACCATGGACAGAGCAATGGCTTTTTCACATGGACAGAGCAATGGCTTTTTCAAACTATAGGCTGGGTCATCTGTGTGGAACTTTGGACTTCTCCTGTTCAGGGACTGACACATGAGAAGAGGGTTCATCATCCTGGAAGGGACAGTTGGCTTGCATTATCAGAAGGTAGGACTGCTATTACACAATAGGGATAGGGAAGAATATGTTCATCTACTTAGGAAGTCCTTGGTAATTCCTTATACAATTTTAATATTCAGTGGACAGCTGTAGCAGCCACAACCTGGAAACATAATGTCCAAGGCTCAGATTCCTCAAGGATGAGGTACTATGTCATACTACCCGGTAAGTTACTGAAACAAGTAGAGGTGCTAGTTTAGGAGAGAAGAATCTACAGTGGATGGTAGAAGACTGTTATGATGTCAGTTATAATCCTGAGAGCAGATGCCATGCTGATGACTTTCATTTGTCCCAGGAGTCATCCTTTTCTAAGTTTACACTAGAAGTTTACACCATCTTTTCTAAGTTTACACTAGAAGTTTACACCATCTTCTATGAGCCACTCCCAGAATTTATAAAGATATCAAGAAGCAAAGAAATAGACTTTAGTGAACTCTGTGCTGCACTGCTCAGATCCTTCTTTAAGATTGAAGGAGTTACTCTCTCAGCCTCTCTCAGCCTCTGGGGAACAGTACTGTCAGATAACCTTCAGTTGTCATCTCACCCAAAGTCATATTCCCATCCCGAGGGCTTCCCAGGTGGTGCTTGTGGTAAAGAACCCGCCTGTCAATGCAGGGGATGTAAGAGATGCAGGTTCGATCCCTGTGTTGGGAATATCCCCTGGAGGAGGGCATGGCAATCCACTCAGTTATTGTTGCCTGGAGAATACCATGGACAGAAGAGCCTGGCAGGCTACAGTCCATGGGATCCCAAAGAGTCTTACATGACTAAAGCAGCTTAGCACTGTAGTCCACACTGCCGTGGGCTGAATTGAAGAGCCAGTGACTCTTCAATTCAGGAATGTAAAGGCCTGTTCCCATTGACCGTTTTCTCCCTGTCCCTTCTACGTTTTTCCCTTTCCATAGCTGTTGATTCCAAGAGTAGTCTCTTATTACTCCCCACATGCTAATTTCAGTCTTTGTCTCCTTTCTTGGGAAACCCAGCAATAATACATAGGAGTTAATGAATTATAGATATAGAGAGATACATACATGAACGATGTGTTACTTTGAGGGCTAAATGCTGAAAGGGTCAGTTTATAGAAGTTAAAAAAGAAACATTTTTAGATTTAAGGGGAAAATATACAACCTGCTAGCCAATAGACCAGAACAGGTATGTACCCGATACAGTACCTTCCCTCCAGAAGGAATGAAAATTCATTAGAGTAGAGGACTTTTGCTTGTCACATGTGTACAATAATGGTAGCAGTGGCTTTACCCTGGAGTTTGTTAGGCTATCAGGTTCCACCACAGAGCTACTGAATCCAATTTTGCATTTTATAAGACCCCAAGGTAATTCTTATCCAGTGATTTAGAACAATGATTCTCAACCCTGCCTGCAGAATAGAATCACCAATGAGCTTTAAAAAAAAAAAAAAAAAATGCGATTCCTGAGCTTCATTCCAAATACAGTCCTTTAGAATTTCTGGGACATGGTGTCTAAGCATTAGCACATTACAGAAGTTCCTAAGGCCATTTATAATGAATAGGCAAGTTTAATACTCATTGATACAAAGGGTCTTCAAGAATTCTTTTCCCCTTTAATGTGTTAGGTTAGTCACAAATGCCTATGAAATCCCTTCAGAATCCCATCACTAAGTCTTCATTTTTCACTTAGAATTTTTAAGCTGTTTATCTGATTTTCCTTCTTCCAGCCTCAGGAAATCAAAATCTGAAACTGTATGCTGATCAATTTGTTTATTGTCTGATTCTAGCCTCTAGAAATTGCAGCTTTCTATTTGTTTCTTCTCAAGGGACTATGGATAAGGTGAAACTAATAAATGGGCATAGAGGTTAGCTTCCAGGTATAAAATCAATGCTCATATTCACTCCCTTCAAAGTGCTGTTTCAGTTTGGTTAGAAGGATTTTTAATTTCAATGTATTTTTTGGGTCAGTCAATGAAGTTTGGCCCCAAGACAAATCAGGCAACCCTTTGTTCTTTCCCAGTGTTTTGAGGCACAGGACCAAAATAAGAGATGAAAGTACATAAATAGTTGCAGTGGTATCCAATTCCCAGACCACTGATTCTTGCTAAAGCAAACAGGCACAAGATGACAATTGGGGAGGAAAGCTCATCGCTTCTTTCTAGGTAAAATAGGAGATAATACAAATAGGTTGAATAATGTAGACCTGAATAAAATAGCATTATTTTAATAATAAAAACACATGTATTACATAGCAATTTTAAATATGCGTGGAGTGGGGGTCTACTGACATGTACTATAAAAAGAAACCTTTCATTGACTAAAACCAGTAAAATATATGGAAAGGACATAAAAGTTTAATATTTAAAGTTATCTAATGATAAATAGGGGAAGTTTACCAGCATGTCTAAATAGAAGCTTTTATTTACATGAATATTCCTTGTATGCTAAAGCCCATGGGAAAACAAATATATATTTAAAACATATGTTAGGAATATTTTATCACTGTTAAGATGGAAGAAAAGAAAAGGAACATTGGCTCATGTAAGTGGAAAATTTTCCACAGTTTATTGTGATCCACACAGTCAAAGGCTTTGACATAGTCAATAAACTGGAAATATATGTTTTCTGGAATTTCTTGCTTTTTTGATGATCCTGCTGATGTTGACAATTTGATCTCTGGTTCCTTGGCCTTTTCTAAAACCAACTTGGAACATCTGGAAGTTCATGGTTCATGTATTGCTGAAGCTTGGCTTGGAGAATTTTCAGCATTACTTTACTAGCGTGTGAGATGAGTGCAATTGTGTGGTAGTTTGAGCATTCTTTGACATTGCCATTCTTTGGGATTGGAATGAAAACTGACGTTTTCCAGTCCTGTGGCCACTGCTGAGTTTTCCAAATTTGCTGACATATTCAGTGCAGCACTTTCACAGCATCATCTTTATGGGTTTGAAATAGCTCAATTGGATTCCATCATCTTCAATAGCTTTGTTTGTAGTGATGCTTCCTAAGACCTACTTGACTTTACATTTCAGGATGTATGGCTCTAGGTGAGTGATTACACCATCGTGATATCTGGGTCATGAGGATATTTTGTACAATTCTGTGTATTCTTGCCACCTCTTCTTAATATCTTCCACTTCTGTTAGGTCCATAACATTTTTGTCCTTCATTGAGCCTATCTGTGCATGAAATGTTCCCTTGGTGTCTCTAATTTTCTTGAAGAGATCTCTAGTCTTTCCCATTCTATTCTCTTCCTCTATTTCTTTGCATTGAATGCTGAGGAAGGCTTTCCTATCTCTCCTTGCTATTCTTTGGAACTCTGCTTTCAGATGCTTATATCTTTCCTTTTCTCCTTTGCTTTTCACTTCTCTTCTTTTCACAGCTATTTGTAGGCCCTCCTCAGACAGCCATTTTTCCTTTTTGCATTTCTTTCTCTTGGGGATGTTATTGATCCCTGTCTCCTGTACAATGTCATGAACCTCCATTGATAGTTCGTCAGGCACTCTGTCTATCAGATCTAGTCCCTTAAATCTATTTCTGTCTTCCACTGTATAATCATAAAGGATTTGATTTAGGTCACACCCAAATGGTCTAGTGGTTTTCCCTACTTTCTTCAATTTAAGTCTTAATTTGGTAATAAGGAGTTCATGATCTGAGCCACAGTCAGCTCCCAATTTTATTTTTGCTGACTGTATAGAGCTTCTCCATCTTTGGCTGCAAAGAATATAATCAATCTGATTTCGGTGTTGGCCATCTGGTGATGCCCATGTGTAGAGTCTTCTCTTGTGCTGTTGGAAGAGGGTGTTTGCTATAACCAGTGAGTTCTCTTGGCAAAGCTCTGTTAACCTTTGCCCTGCTTCATTCAGTACACCAAGGCCAAGTTTACCTGTTACTCCAGGTGTTTCTTGACTTCCTACTTTTGCATTCCAGTCCC
>SJYX01017604.1:682326-720720 GCA_006410675.1 Oreotragus oreotragus | reverse complement strand
GAGTGGACTTTTGCACTCTCTTCTTGCATTGGTCAGTATTATACCTGTCTCTTATACACATCTCTTAATGAAAGTGAAAGAGGAGTGTGAAAAAGTTGGCTTCAAGCTCAGCATTCAGAAAACTAAGATCATGGCATCTGGCCCCATCACTTCATGGCAAATAGATGGAGAAACAGTGGAAACAATGGCAGACTTTATTTGTGGTGGGGGGGGGGCTCAAAATCACTGCAGATGGTGATTGCAAGCATGAAATTAAAAGATGCCTACTCCTTGGAAGGAAGGTTATGACCAACCTAGACAGCATATTAAAAACAGAGACATTACTTTGCCAACAAAGGTCTGTCTAGTCAAGGCTATGGTTTTTCCAGTAGTCATGTATGGATGTGAGAGTTGGACTGTAAAGAAAGCTGAGTGCCGAAGAATTGATGCTTTTGAAGTGTGGTGTGGGAGAAGACTCTTGAGAGTCCTTGGACAACAAGGAGATCCAACCAGTCCATCCTAAAAGAGATCAGTCCTGGGTGTTCATTGGAAGGACTGATGTTGAAGCTGAGACTCCCATACTTTGGCCACCTGATGCAAAGAGCTGACTCATTTGAAACAGCCTGATGCTGGGATAAATTGAGGGTAGGAAGAGAAGGGGATGACAGAGGATGAGATGGTTGGATGGCATACCAACTCAATGGACATGAGTTTAGATGAACTCTGGGAGTTGGTGATGGACAAGGAGGCCTAGCGTGCTGCAGTTCATGGGGTTGCAAAGAGTCGGACATGATTGAGTGACTGAACTGAACTGAATTGAAGTGGAAAATTTCTCAAGCTGCTATTAAAATTTGGAATTTGGCAGTTTTGACATTATTTTTTACTTAGGAATTTTATTTATTTATTTTTCTGAAGAGCAAACACAGAAGGATTTTCATACTGGAGAGAGTCAACCACAGGTCAAGAAAAGAAACTGCTTCACAAATTGCAACTCATCTGGTAACCTACTTAAACATTTGGTGGCTGCAAGTAACTAAACATGCATCCAGACGTTTCCCACCCTGAACCTGAACTTACTTCAGTTGCATTTACACATGGGTGATCAAATCCTGTGCTTGAGATGGTGAAAGGAGGACTTGCAGGAGTGGCCACTGCATATTCACATGATCTACTGCATTTCTTGACTTTTTATACAAACTTAAAGTTCATGTTATCTCAAGGTGTATTCTGTATATTTCCACTTTTTAATAGTTTATCATTCATCTCTTTAAACTAAAAAATTGGCCAAAACATACTACCTTGCTTAGTGACTTTATTATATATTTTCTTTCTTCCCTCTTCCTCCCCGGTTTAGGTAATTCTTTCCATTGGCCTTAGATATCTAAATTTTCTTAAAATTATATGTTCATAAACAGACATCCTGCAAGCAATTGTTTCCATAGTATACTTGATTTTGTTTTCCCCTATTTTACAATTGCTTTAGTCCAAAGAAACAAGAGATCTAGAGATCATTTGAAAATATTTTTGAAATACTTTGCAAATAATTTGAAATGGAATATCCTTTTTCAAATTCTTGAAAAATGATACTCTCTTTTTTCTGACTGTTTGCATGCCTAACTGGGAAATTCAGAAGTCATTGAGAGAGTTACACTGGTCTTCTTAGCAATGTGCACATATTATATTGAATTAAGTTTGAAGACTTGAAATTATATCAGTATAAGTTAACTTCCAAGATGAAAGCTTGATTTGATTTTATAGGTAACGAAAGATTGAATCCATTTTATGAGTTATTATTGTTGTTCGGTCACTCAGTTGTGTCTGACTCTTTGCAACCCCATGGACTGCAGCTCCGCAGGCTTCCCTGTCTTTCACAATGCCCCAGAGTTTGCTAGAACTCACGTGCATGGAGTCAATGATGCCATCCAACTATTTCATCCGCTGTTGCCCTCCTCTCCTCCTGCCCTCAGTCTTTCCCAACTTCAATGTCTTTTCCAGTGAACTGGCTCTTTGCATCATGTGGCCAAAGTATTGGAGCTTCAGCTTCAGCATCACTCTTTCCACTGAATACTCAGGATTGATTTCTTTCGGATTTACTGCTTTGATCTTCTTGCTATCCAAGGGACTCAAGAGTCTTCTCCAGCTCCACAGTTCAAAAGCATCAATTCTTCAGGGTTCAGCCTTCTTTTTCATTCAACTCTCACATCCATACATGACTACTGGAAAAACCATAGTTTTGACTAGGTGGACCTTTGTCAGCTAAGTGATGTGTCTGCTTTTTAATATGTTGTCTAGGTTTGTCATAGCTTCCTTCCAAGGAGGAAACATCTTTTAGTATCATGGTTGCAGTCACCATCTGCAGCGATTCTGGAGCTCAAGAAAATAAAGTCTGTCACTGCTGCCATTCTTTCCTCATCTGTTTGCCATGAAGTGATGGGACCGAGTGCCATAATCTTAGCTTTTTGAATGCTAAGTTTTAAGCCAGCTTTTTCACTCTCCTCTTTCACCTTCATCAAGAGGCTTTTTAGTTCCTCTTCACTTNAGCGATTCTGGAGCTCAAGAAAATAAAGTCTGTCACTGCTGCCATTCTTTCCTCATCTGTTTGCCATGAAGTGATGGGACCGAGTGCCATAATCTTAGCTTTTTGAATGCTAAGTTTTAAGCCAGCTTTTTCACTCTCCTCTTTCACCTTCATCAAGAGGCTTTTTAGTTCCTCTTCACTTTCTGCAATTATGGTGGTGTCACCTGTATATATGAGATTATTGATATTATTTCTGGAAATACTGATTCCAGCTTGTGCTTCATTCAGCCTGACATTTTGCATGGTGTACTCTGCATAGAAGTTAAAGAAGCAGGGAGACAATATACAGCCTTGACATACTCCCTTTTCAGTTTTGAACCAGTCCATTGTTCCATGTCCAGTTCTAACAACTGCTTCTCTAACCATTGCATACAGATTTCTCTGGAGGCAGGTAGGGTGTTCTGGTATTCCCATCTTTTGAAGAATTTTCACAGTTTGTTGTGATGCATACAAGCAGAAGTAGATCTGTTTCTGGAATTCCCTTGCTTTTTCTATGATCCAACGGATGTTGGTAATTTGATCTGTGGTTCTGCTGCCTTTCCTAAATCCAGCTTGTACATCTATAAGTTCTCAGTTCATGTATTGTCGAAGTCTAGCTGGAAGAACTTTGAGCATTACCTTGCTAACAAGTGAAATGAGCACAATTGTGCAATAGTTTGAACATTTTTTGGTATTGCCCTTCTTTTGGATTAGAATAAAAACTGCCCTTTTATGAAAACTTGTGAAAATATAACATGTAGAAAAGAACGTATATAGTCCCCTAAAAACTCAGAAATGGAGTTGTTTCACCTTGCAAATAACATCAGGCTCACCTCTTTTCAGAGTAACCAGTAATATTTACTAGTTAGTTAGCTCTAAGGAAGGAGAACAGAGAAGGCAATGGCACCCTACTCCAGTACTCTTGCCTGGAAAATCCCATGGATGAAGGAGCCTGGTTGGCTGAAGTCCATGGGGTCACTAAGAGTCGACACAACTGAATGACTTCAGTTTCACTTTTCCTTTCAGGCATTGGAGAAGGCAATGGCAACCCACTCCAGTGTTCTTGCCTGGAGAATCCCAGGGATGGGTTCAAATAGAATGTTATTTAATTAAACTTTTTGCCTACATGGGTTTTTGATCACTTAATACAAGATATTAAGTGGTACTGTTTCTGTATTTTTCAAGGCTACTGTTACAGCATCACAGAACCGTTGGTGGAGTCCAGTCCTGTCATGGTGTGAAGACAGGTTCTCTGACAGCAGAGCTTAGGGAAAATACTACTGTAGATGTCTTTTCCCAATTAAAAGAAAAAGTCCTGTTACTCCTCCCCCCATCTGCTCTTGCTCTTCTCATCTGTTAATTTTTCTTTCCACTGTACCAACAGCAGCCTGGTAGCTTTAATAACTACATACTTTGGCCTCATGAGACAAGAAGCTCATGAGACATCTCAGACTTGAAAATCCATTCAGTTATTAGCTACCCAGTGGCTGTCACAAGCAGTATGTGCTGTGAATCACCACAAAAAATGAAAGGCCCAAGTGACAAGTGCTCCAAAAAGTGTTTTCTGCTTCATGCTTAAATTAACTCAGATGATAAGTGTTTGATGCATAAACATGTGAACCTTTTCAACAGAACATATTGTCAACAACCCAGGAAAACATTATGGTGCAATAAGCTTTAGAGATAATTCTTTGCCTTTTGTTAATGCATTTGAATCACAAACATTAGAACTCAGCCCTTTCAAATAAAATGAAAAGGACTAGAGCAAAATTAAAATCAGCATTATTTTTATGATTGTTCTCATGATTAGTTCCTGGAAGAAATCCAAAATTATTGATATGCTTCAAAGTCTTTAAATCCTTTTCTGCTTCTGTTAACTATGTACTTTCTTTTGTCATGTATATTTCTCATAGAAGTATCGACAGAAATTGTATCACTTTAGACATTATAATTAAAAGTAGATTGATTTTCTGTAAATGAGCCTCCTATCAAAACAGTATTGCCTACATGGGAACATTTTAGAGATACTTGATGAAAATATAGTGTCACTAATGTTTTCTTGTTTGTGTATCCCAGTTTTATATTCCTTGGCACACAATAAAAGATTTCAAAAAGCTAAGCTAAAACAAACAGCAGTAATGAAAATAAGTATAACTGAGAATTCCAAAAACTCTATGCAATTGGAGAAAAACGTTGAAAGCAATGAAAAAGGGTAGGAGTCATGATCTTGGCCGTATTTTCTTTTAATATAATGTTTTATAATATTTTAAAAATATAAATACATATAAGGCTTCACATTTTTTTCAGTGTTTTAAGATGCAAACTACATAAGTAAATAGTGATTTTTTAAAAATCTAAAACATGTAGAATGTCAACAGCTTTTGAAATGTGTAGATGTGTGGCAGAGGTACAGATGTTATTTGCTGACATTCATTTTGAAATAACCAATTTTAAAACTAACAATGGTTATGGAGAAGTTGGATATTTAATCTCAAAGTTTTTGTCTGATTTTATTTTTAATAAGTGTGAGTTAGCCGCTCATTCACATCTGACTTTTAGGGACCCCATGGACTATAGCCCTAGCCCACCAGATTTCTCTGTCTTTGGAATTCTCTAGGCAAGAATACTGGAATGGGAACTCATACCCTTCTCCAGAGGATCTTCCTGACCCAGGGATCAAACCTAGTTTTCTGGCACGGAAGCAGATCCCTTACAGTCTGAGTCTTACCATCTGAAGTACTGGGGAAGTAGAGCCCATGTCCTTTCATAAGAAATATTATTGTTTCTCTGAATCTATGCAAATCAGACCTTAAGAATAAAACTAGGTCTTATATATATAGTGAAATGATTCTTGNCCCACCCCACCCCCACCTCCGCCTTGTGGGGAAACCTAGGCTCTTGGCTCTCCTACTCCAGGAAGCCTTCCCCTACCCTGACTCAGCTGCCTCGGGGCTCCAGCAGCACTCTCACCCCTGGGTGGCACCATGGAAGTAGAGGGGGGCCCCACCCTCTCCCCGTGACTTTGGTGAACCAGAGAGACCGGGAGTTACTTCCTGAGGTGTTGGCTGCAGCCAGGAGACAACTGGAAGAATTGTTTGCAGAAAGCTTCATCTAACAGTTGTCACTGAGCACCATGCACTAGGCACATGGGCGCTGCTGCTGAGAAGCCTTGGTCTGGGGGATCCTTGATGGGTGGCCCATTCAAGGTGTTAGGCTCAGTGACCTTGGATGGTGCTACGGTGGCCCAGAGCAGGGACCAGGTTTCAGATCTTCAGATCAGAAGAGCAAACTCTTTATATATTTATGGATTGATTTGGCTGCGCCACGTCTTTGTTGCGGCATGTGGGATCTAGTTCCCTGAACAGGGATTGAACCTGGGCCCCCCGCCCTGGGTTCTTGAGTCTTGGCCACTGGACCATGAGGGAAGTCCCGAACTCTTTAAAAAGCTCCAGGTTGCTTCCTTCCATGTGAGGGAGTCCTCACCCTCAAGGAACTGCTCTGGTTCTGTGGGGGTTCCTTCTGTCCTGTCGCCCCTCAGACAGGGCTAGTACCGTAGAAAAACCATGGCTCTGTGTCGAGTCCACACCTGTAAAGCATGCACGTTGCATGGTGTGGAGGAAAAGCTTGTAAACCACTGGGCACAGAGTGGGCATTACATACACAGCTTTATTTCTCAGCCTAGATGTTCATTTTCCTTTCAAATGCAAGACGCCTCAACTCCTCAGGCAGCTTGGTCTCTGTCTGAAGGCCGCTGCAAGGTCTCATGTTCTGGTTTGCCCTACTGGCGTTTCCTGCCTGCTTCCTGCCTCCTGTCCGTCCCCAGCACGCCTCGATGATTTGCCTGTTTACAGCCCACTGTTCCCTCCTGTGAGATGCCTTTCCTTCCCCTGCTTTGCATAGCAGACTTCTGCCAGTCCTCCTCACCGGGCCCAGTCCTCCTCCGCAGCATTTTCAGGCCCCGGAGCAGCATTAATCGCCTCTCCTCTGTTCTGTCACGGGTTTGGCCGTGCGACTGTGTGCTCAGCTCTTTGTGACCCTGTGGACTGTAGCCCACCAAGCTCTTCTGTCTATGGGATTTTTCAGGCAAGAATACTGGCTGGAGTGGGTTGCCATTCCCTTCTCCAGGGGATCTTCTCAACCCAGGGATCAAACCTGCAACTCTTGCATTGCAGGCGGATTCTTTACCTGCTAAGCCATCAGAGAAGCCCTGGCCATGTGACCATATCATGTTTATCTTAGCTATCATTTCTCTTCCTTCTTATCCTCACGTTTCTCTGGCTCTCCGTATTCTCAACAGTGTTGGAGAAACTGAGCTGGGTAGAGGAATTGTGCACTTTTAAGGGTGGGGAAGAGGATCACCCCCAGAACCTGCAGCTTAGCTGGGCAATGTTCGTGGATTGCTCAGTGCCACACTCGATGACTCCTCCCAACGCTGGTGCCCAGGCAGGAGCTGCATGGGCCTCTAGGTACTGAGGCTCCCACTTGGCCTGGGAGTGGCCAGATGGCAGTGAGTCCTGCCCCTGCACGTGGGTGGGGCAGGGCCAGGAGCCCATGTGTCTCAGTGACTGTGAAGAGTAAGGCCTTCTGTCCAAGACCAGCTCAAAGGCCTCCTTGGCCAGGACTCCATCTGAACACAGAAGTCTTGGATCCCGGCCCTGAGCCCCCATAGAGGCACTGAGGTTCTGCAGAAAGTAGAATTACCCTTTAATTAGGATAAATGTTTATAGGTCTCCCCAGCCAGGCAGAATCAAATTCAGGCCAGGACACAGCACCCATGGCATGCTCTTTGGCTTCCCAGAACCTCTGAACACTCCCCACTCTGAGTCCCACTCCTCCAGGTAGAAGCCATACCTAAGCTCTCTCAGCCTCTTTATAGCTGGGGCACCGCCTGGGCCCTGGGCCCTGCCCCATCATTGGCAGCTGAGAACCCAGCTGGACACGGGCATCATGCAGAGGCTGTACTGTGTTCTGGGCAGGCGCCTCCTGGCATGCAGAGATGAATCAGAACCAGGAACTCCAGTAGGGCCGTGGGGAAGAGACTACAATGAGGGGAGGCGTCCTGCGTCCCGGGAGCACAGACTGTGGAGACTGGTGGGGAGAGGCCCAGTCTTACTCATTTATTAATGACCCTGTCCTTCCAGCAGTGAAGTGTCCTGTAAAGTAAAATGGATTGTATGTCTGAAAACATTCATTGGAGGCTGTTGTGCCACCGTTTAGTTGGGGATCTTGGATAAATCACCATCTCCGCAGAGCCTCTGTTCTCCTATCATCAGACTGAAAGTAGGAGGAAGGTAAAATAAGGCAATGCATGGAGAAGAGCTTTAAAAATGGTCAAGCACTGCAGTAGGTTTTGAAGTTTACTTATTCGTTTTTCGGCTGCACTGCGTCTTTGCCGTGCGTGGGCTTTCTCTAGTTTCGGCAAGCGGGCGCTGCCTCTCCTCGCCGTGCGCAGGCTTCTCATCGCGGTGGCTCAGCAGTTGCAGAGGCTCAGTAGTTGCGGTGGCTGCTCTAGGGGGTGTGGGCTTCAGTAGTTGTGGCCCGAGGGCTTAGTTGCTCCTTGGCATGTGGAATCCTCGCCCAGGGATCGAAGCCCTGTCCCCTGCATTTGCAGGTGGCTTCCTATGTACTGCGCCACCGGAGATGTCTCAGCACTGTACTGTCTTTATTTCTAGCGCTTTTCATAGATTCTGGCACACGGTTGACACGTGAAGGTTTCCATTGACTAGATGAACAAGTAAATGAATGAACAAACCAATGGATGAGCGAATGGACAGCAGGCACTCAGGAAATGCCTTTTTTTTAAATACTTCATTTATAATAATTTCCCCCCTTATTTGTTTTTCCTGTTATTTATTTGGCTGTGCTGGGTTTTATTTGTGACATGTGGGATCTAGTTTCCCTGACCAGGGATTAAACCTGGGTTCCCTGCATTGGGAGTATGGAGTCTTAGCTACTGGACCGCCAGGGAAGTCCCAGTAAATGCGTTATTAAAAATAAAGTATAAACAAGAAAAGTGCCACTTTTGACATGTTTACTATCAGCTAACGATACAGTTACTGTCAGCTGATGGGCTTTCCTGATAATTCAGTTGGTAAAGAATCTGCCTGCAATGCAGGAGACCCTGGTTCAATCCCTGGGTCAGGAAGATCCGCTGGAGGATAGGCTACCCACTCCAGTATTCTTGGGCTTCCCTTGTGGCTCAGCTGTTAAAGAATCCGCCCTCAATGGGGTAGGCCTGTGTTCGATCCCTGGGTCAGGAAGACCCCCTGGAGAAGGAAATGGCAACCCGCTCCAGTATTCTTGCCTGGAGAATCCCATGGGTAGAGGAGCCTGGCGGGCTACAGTCTGTGGGGTTGCAAGAGTCAGACACGACTGAGAGACTAAACACACAGCACAGAATGAGCTGAGAGTTTCACAAACCTTCTCTCACTTAATTTTCACTGTAACCTTGTGAGATGATTATTTCCACTGTACAGACGAGAAAACTGAGGCCCAGAGATGTTAAGTAGTTTGCCTAAGGTCACATACCTAGTAGGTAGCAGGGCTCGGATTCACACTCCTGGCTTCATTCTCAGCTACTTGTTATAATCCATTCTGCACTATTGCTATTTCTGTTGTTCACCCCACGGACTGCAGAACACCAGGCTTCTCTGTCCTCCACTATCTCCCGGAGTCTCCTCAAACTCATGTCCATTGAATTGGTGATGCCACCCAATCATTTCATCCTCTGTCGTCCCCTTCTCCTTCTGCCTTCAGTCTTTCCCAGCATCGGGGTCTTTTCCAGTGAGTCATCTCTTCGCATCAGGTGGCCAAAGTATTGGAGCTTCAGTTTCAGCATCTGCACTATATGCACAGGCACTTTCCAACCTGTCACCCAGCCTCTTATTATTACATAAAAACACAACTCTAATCCACCATTCTGATGCATCTCTATAACTCCTGGCAGGGCCACCATTTGACTCAACAAATCCGGGGAGCAAGTCAAGGATGGCAGTTTCCTGAGAGGCCATTTCCCTGAAAGAGTCCTTGTTTCTACCCACACTGGTGCCAGAAATGAAGGCTTTACTTCTCTCTGAATCTCTTTGACCTGGGACCTACGTATCCCCCACAGGGTGTCAGAGCAGCTGCACCCAACCAATCTCTTCTTCTTATCTCATCTGCCCCCGGAGGTTGGCGGGATGAAAAACATCACCTTGATCATAGGAAAGAGCCCAAGGTCGCTGCTGCCGCAAGTCCACACAGGAATGCAAGCCCAGATATTTGAACTCTGAGGCCAGAACCTCCTCTCCCAAATGCTTAAGATATGAGCCAGAAACTACCTGGACACAGGAGAGGTTTCCTGGAATGGGAGAAGGGGAATTGGCTCAGGGCAAAGGGCCTTAGCCAATCAGCCTTTGCTCCACTGATTCCTTTGGGGCCCTTGCAAGGGACAGTGTATGTATCCAGGATAACAGCTTTGGTGTCCCTCTTGTGTGGCAGATGTAAGGATTCGGGAGTGGAGAGGAAAAATACTTTCCTGTAGAGCAGCTGGGATGCCCCTGAGAGAGAGGAAGAATCTTGCTGTGTCAAGATATGAAGTCAGCCAAACCAGGGGAGCTGAATAGCAGCAAGAAGCAGGGGGTGTTGGGATTAGAAGGCCAGTGTTTGGGTCCTCGGTTTGCTCTGACCACTGGGCACATACACAGGATGCTCCTTTTGGACCAGATTCTGCTGCATCCATGGGGACACCTAGGCCTGGTGATGCTCAGGAGGGATGAGACACTCCAGGACTATGAAGAAATCTGGGTCAGTCCTGTTTTCATTCTCTTCCCTGCTGGCTGCTTTGAGCAGTTTAATTTAACTGAAAGGCGAAATCCTTTAATCACCAGTTCTAAATCAAGGCATGACATTTGGGGTAATAGCGGGGGAGAGCGATGACCAGTGGGTAAGGTGAGGCTGCAGGGAGACAAAGCCTGAGGAGGAGTTCAAGTTTGGTCTTAGCTGCTGGCGGGACAGCCTGGCCCTCCCTTTTGCTCTTAGTCGCTAACAGTATTGGTGGCAGACACCCTGAGGACTCGGGAGGAGAGACTTGGTAAATTATGGTTTACCTCTAAGAACAGCCTTTGGAAGCACATGTCCACACAAAGGGCTTGTATGGGAAAGTTCATAACAGCATTATTCATAATACCAACAACTGGAAACACTTCAGGTGTCCATCCATGCACTCAGTCACTCAGTCGTGTCTGACTCTTTGTGACCCTATGAACTGTAACCCTCCAGACTCCTCTGTTCATGGAATTTTCTTGGCAAAAATGCTGCAGTGGGTTGCCATTTCCTACTCCAGGGGATCTTCCCAACCCAGAGATCGAACCCATGTCTCCTGCCTTGCCCGCAGATTCTTTACCACTGTGCTGCCTGGGAAGCAAGATAATAAACCAACTGTGTTGCCCCCACACAGTGGACTAGTACTGGGCAATAAAGAGGAATGGACTCCTGACACATGCTACAGCATGGATGACCCGCAAAAACATTATGCTGACCGGAAGAAGCCGGACACAAAAGACCACAAATTGTTGAGTCTGTGTATATGAGATTTCTAGAAAAAATGCTCAGGAAACTGAGGCTGAGCTGAGGCCTCCCTGCTTAAACCCAGCACCGCCAGGAGCTTGGCTCAGTGCCCTACCTCAGGCTGCCCCACGCGAGGGCTCTTCCTGAGGCCTTTCAGGTCTGGTGGCTGCTGTCTGTTTGCCGTGCGTGGCCTCCCACACAGGGTTCACAAGCCCTGCCTTTCCCACCATGGTCCCATTGAGCATCAGGCTGGATCAAACAGAGAAACTGTTCTAGCCCAGCTGTTTAAATAGGCAGAGAGGGAAAGGACTTAACTCTAGGTAAAGGTGAGGACAGTACCAGAATCCAGACCCTCTGGCCAAAGAGTCATTTGGTGCTTTGTTTTGCCCATGCAGCACTCGAGATCTTCCCCAATGAGGGATCGAACCCATGCCCTCTGCATACGGAGCCCAGAGTCTTAATTCACTGGACCACCAAGGAAGACCCCTGGAACTATTTAATGATTATAACACCTATCTGTTGGCTCAGACAGTAAAGACTCTGCCTGCAATGTAGGAGTCCCAGGTTTGATCCCTGGGTCAGGAAGACCCCCTGAAGAAGGGAATGGCTACCTACTCCCAGTATTGTCGCCTGGAGAATTCCACGGACAGAAGAGCCTGGCAGGCTACAGTCCATGGGGTCGCAAAGATTCAGACACAACTAAACGACTGACTCGTTCACTTTATCTTTTCACAATACCTGTCATTCGTGTAGAGTTTGGTCATTGACGATGTGCTTCCATGTGTCATCTCCTTTGACCGTCTCACTAACCCTTTGCTTGATTTATAGATGAGCAGCTTGGGGTTTATAGAGGTTAACCAACTTGCTCAAGGTCACTGCCTGCTAACGGACCAATCCAGTGCTCACGGTCAGGTGCTTTAGCCCTCGCGTACAGTGTTTCATTCCTGATGATGTGAGTAACATCCCCGGCACCCAGGCGGGAGCCAGAGGAATCACACGAAGCACAGCCCCCTTTGGTTCTACCTTGGAACAAAGTGCGGGTCTTTTTCTTGCCCATAGGCTGAGCAGGGTCTTCTTCAGTGACTTTCCAGACTGAACTGGGCAGGCGAGTCCCCAGTGTGAGCAAGTGACCTGGACAAGAGCTGCTTCTGACTGCTGAGAATGGGACGGGACTGGTGAGTGTGTGACCTGCCCCCAGGCCCACAGCAGCCAGGGAAACGGCTCTCTGCTCTTGCCCGCTAGGTTCCTTTTCATTGGTCTTCTGTTTTTTTTGTGTGTATTATGAATGACAAAATCCACAACCTCTCCTGGTCAACCTGCTCTCCCTTCCAACAAGGCTGAAACATGATGATGCTGGTGATGAGCCTTGATTCTACTTCCCAAGGGCATGTTGAGTTCTGATGCTTTGATACTTCATCCAAAGACCTCACAGCTCATCACGGAGGAGCTTGGACTGGAGCCCAGCTACAAAGCGATGCTGGTGTGTACAGCATCATATTCTCTCCCACACTTTTAAGGAAGGCTGCTGAGCCCACCCCTGGGTCTCAGGTCTGGGACAGGCTGGTATAGAACATGGGTGCCTGCTGTATCCCTTCATGGGATCTCAGACACATTGTCTGGAGCAGGGGCTTCCTCCCATACATATACTGTTAACCAAGCCTCTGGGCAGCATTTGTCTCACCTGGGTGCCCAGAAGAGCCAGACCAGACCGCCACGTTCCTCTCTGCAGGTGGGGTCTTGGACCTGAGTGCCGATAGCCTGGGATTCCCCGCTAACATCATTGCTGATCTCTGGCTGGGTTCTGGTGTGATATGTGCCAGGAGAAATGCCTCGAAGTGGTTTTCAGCCAACCTTCTTGAACAGGGAGGGATGTGGCCTGTCCTGACGCCAGTGTCACATGTGGGTTCCTAGCTGTGGCTTCAGACTCCCTGAGTTCATCTCCTTAAATGCTTCCCCCACCTTTTATTTTTCTTATTACAATTTTTTTAGTGAAAGAAAAAATGAAAAAAAAAAAGAAAGGAAAGAAATTTTTTTAGTTGAATACATTTTATGTATAACATTATGTAAATTTAAAGTATATAAGGTGTTACTTGGATGCATCTATATATTGCAATGAGATTGCTGATACAGCAACATTTATCACATTTATAATGATAGTACAATATTACTGTTTATCATACTGTGCTTACCCCTTATGATAGGCTTTCCAGGCCAAGAAAAGGTGCTGCTCAAGGTTATATCCCTTCTCTGTCTAGAGAGCTCACAATCCTCCCACTCCTGCATAAGGAGAGAGGGAGTCAAGGCCTAAAACTTCAAGGAAGGCAAAAGCCACAGTCAGAACCTTAAGGAAGACCCAAGTGAGCCCTTTCATTGTAAAGAGAAACTGAGGCACTGCAGAGGTAGAAGGATTCGGCATGTCAGTGCTGAAGCATCAAGAAACATTTGCTATGTTTAAGGTAAGGATGCTCATAAAAGAATCATTTTTATCAAAAAGCCTTTGGTATTTCCCTAGTGATCCACTGGTTAGAACACCATACTTCCACTGCTGAGGGCCTGGGATTTATCCTAATGGGAGAACTAAGATCTCCTTGTGGGGGAAAAAAAATTATTAAATGCAATGGAATATTATTATTTAGCCTTAAAAATGAATGCAGTTCTAATGCATGCTACAACAAGTTGTAGACAATGTGGAGATGAACGTTGAAGACATATGCCAAGTGAAATAAGCCAGTCACGTACAAAAAAATACAGTATGATTCTGCTTATGTTTGATACCCAGAGAGGTCAAAATCATACACAGAAGGTAGAACAATGGTTACCGGGGGCGTGGGGCAGAGGGACTGGAGGCTTATTGTTCAATGGGTACAGAATTTCAGTATGGGATGGTGAAAAAGATCTGGAGATAGATGGTGCTGTGGGTAAGAATGTGGAGGTGCTTAATGCCACTGAACTGTAGACTTTAAACATGATTAAAATGGTTCGTTTTATTCTATATGTGTTATACAACTTAGAAAAAAATGCTAAGAACGCTTAATGCTTGAGTCCGAACTCTACCACTGAGAAAGTTCAGGAAGATAAGCTATGACTTCGATAAGTCTGGCAAGTAAAATCCTGCACTAGACTTGTTTGAAATCCCACCTCCCAGTGAAACTCTTCACTGTACTATTGTGATTTATAATAAATGTATATTTGGTCTTCGTCTCCATTCCTGGCACAGAGTTCCTAGATCCCTTGGAATTTCCTAAGCGGAAAGCGCGATAAAGATATCTTGATAGTCATAACAAACTCTGGTCAACCACACCCGAGTTTATGTTAACTAAGTGACTTTTGGAAAGTACCTAAGGATGGAGGTCAGTTGCCAGGGAAACTAACCAGGTGATTAGACGTTGGAACTTTCATTCTGCCTCCTTGAACTCTGGGGAGGGGAGAGAGGCTGGAGGTTGAACCAATTGCCAGAGATTTAATAGATTCCATCTGTGTAAAGCAGTCTCCATAAAAATTCAGAAGGAGGGGTTCAGAGAGATTCTGGGTTGGTGAATTCGTGGAGGTCCTGAAAGAGTGGTGCTCTAAGAGAAGGTATGGAAGTTTAAGCCCCTTCCCCAGTACTCTGACCTGAATATCTCTTGCATCGGGCTGTTCCTAAGTTATATTCCTTTATAATAAACCAGTCATTTAGGAAGTGAAAAGTTTCTCAGGGGACTTCCCTGGGGTCCAGTGGCTAAGACTCCATGCCCCCAACACAGGGGACCTGGGTTCGATCCCTTGTCAAGAACTAGATCCCATATGCCACAACTAAGAGTTCACGTGCCACCACTAAGGATCTGGCGTGCTGATATTAAGACCCAGACGCAGCCAAATAAATATTTTTTAAAAAATTTCTTCTAAGTTTCTCAGAGTTCTATGAGCTGCTCCAGCAAGTTAATCAAGCCCCAAGAGGGAATCCTTGGAACCTCTGCTCTGTAGCTGGTGGGTCAGAAGCTCAGGTGACAAGCTGGACTTGGGGTCAGTGTCTGGAGAGGCTGGGGGCAGTCTTGTAGGACTGAGCCTTTAACCTGTGTGATCTGACGTTGTCCTGCTCTCTCCGGTCGGTTCGTGTCGGAAATGAGTTGGACTGTAGGACACCCAGCTAGTGTCAGAGAATTGGTTGGTGATGTGTGGGGGAAAAATACATCAGATTTGATGTCAGAATCAAAGCACTAAAGCAGGTCGAGGTGTGTTGGTTGATGTGACTTGATTATTACTCAGCATGTGTGTGCTATAGGCCTCCTTATGACAGGACCGCGCTGAGCACAGGGTTATTACTAAGACTTTGTTTTGTTTGATTAAGGTATAATTTACATACAGTAAAATACAATGTGATTACAGCCCAATTAATTTTACCTACATATACACCCATTTAACCACTACCCAGATCAAGAGAGTTTAGCAGCCCAGAAAATTCCCTCATACTCCTCCACCCTTGGCAATACCCTCCCCCAGAGGGAATCATTAATTCTGCCGGTTTTGCATGATGTATAAATGGGATCACTTATTATTACATTTATGAACTCATTTGTGTTCAGCTTTTCATTCCATAGAATATTTTTGAGATTTTATGTTGTTGCATGTGGTAGTTCTTCTTTTCTTTTATTTTTTTTTAATTTTTTACTGCTGTGTAGGATTCCACCTATGACTGCACCACAATTCGTTTACCCATTCCTTTCTGGATTTTTAGGTTAGTTGTAGCTTTTGCTTTTTACAAATAAAGACGCTTTGAACATTTTTGTGTAAGTGTACTTTTGGACACGAGCATCCATATCTGTTAAGGACCTATCTGGAGAAGAATTGCTGGATTGTAGAGGTGTTGTATGATTAATATTATTAGAATTATTCAAGTATTAGTACAAGGAAGATGTTAAGTGGGCAAGCTAAGGTTGAGATAAAGCTTTACAGGAGTTCAGAATTGAGAAAGCTCATTTCCAGTGGCACAATCAGAAAAGTCTTCATGGAAGAGGCATTTGGGTTCAGGGCTGGAGGAGAAAGGTCAATTCAAAAATGTTCAGGACAAAGCTATAAGGGGTGGGTTGTGGCAAGCTTTCTAGATGAGGGCAAAATGTGGGCCAAAGCAGAATCTATAAATGTTTGGGGTGCATGACCTCTTAAGCTCCTAAGGACAGTGGCCACGCTGGTCTAGCCAGGTCACTGCCCTGTCTGCAGCGTCTGGGCTGGCACACAGGATACTCAGCAGAAATGTACTTCTTTGAACACTGGTTTCAATATGGCTGGAGCAGAGGGAGCTTGTTGAGAAGCAGTGGGGAGAAGCATAGTGTCTTAGTTATCCTCTGCTATGCAACAAATTATCCAAACTTCAGTGACTTAATTTGATAAGAAACATTCATCATCTCTGGCAGTTTCTGCGGATCAGGAATTTGAGGATGGCTTGGCTGGCCAGGCCTGGCTTGAAGTCTCAAGTGTTGTGGTCACACATGGGCCCGAGCCACAGTCATCTGAAGGCTTCACTAAGCCTGGGGCATCCTCTTCCACAGGGCTCACTCACTTACCTGGCAAGCTGGTTCTGGCTTTGGTGGTGAGAGATGTCCCTTCCTCCCCCTGCGGGTTCCTCTATGGGACTGCTTAAGTGTCCTAAAAACATGGTAACCAACATCCCTCAGAGTGAGTGGTCCGAGAAGGAGCCAGGAGGAAGCTATAACCTCTTTATATTGTTGGCCTCCAAAATCCGAGCATCACTTCTGCCACATTCTAAACAGTAGCAGTAAGTCACTAAATCTGGCCCACATTCAGTGGGATGGGAATGAGGGTCCACCTTTGAAAGGGAAGTAACCAAGAATTCTTGGAAATATATATTTTTATATATTAAAATTTAAAAAAACTCTGAATCTTTTCTTTCTGACTTTATTATTCTGCTGGGTCTTCATTGGTTTGTACGGGCTTTCTCTAGTTGTGGCAAGCAGGGAGTACTCTTCATTGCAGTGCACCAGCTTCTATTGCGGTGGCTTCCCGAGATAGGGAGTGCAGGCTTTAGGAGCAAAGGTTTCAGTAGTTGGGTGCGTGGGCTCAGTTGCTCCATGGCCGGTGGGATCTTCCTGGGCCAGGAATTGAACCCATGTCCCTCGAATTGCCAGGCAAATTGTTTTCTACTGAGCCACCAGGAAAGTCCTGGATGTATTTTGTGCAGGCATGCTAAGTCGTTTCAGTGTTGTCTCAACTCTTTGTGACTCCATGGACTGTAGCCCACCAGAATCCTCTGTCCATGGGATTTTCCAGGCGAGAGTACTGGAATGGGTTGCCATGCCCTCCTCTAGGGGATCTTCCTGACCCAGGGATTGAACCCTCTTATGTCTCCTGCATTGGCAGGTGGGTTCTTAACCACTAGTGCCACCTGGGGAGCCCAGACTTATTTTATGTACCCACAGATAACGAGGGTGGGAAAGCTTGTCTGCTCAGAGCTCATAGACTCTCAGAGGTGAGCAGGCTTCCAAGTGCCCAGCCTCTCTTGGGGATCCAGCAGTCCTGTCCCCATGTCATCTATCCAGGGGATCATGAGCCCTGGCAGCAGTTGAGGCAGTGAAGTGTACAACTCAGTGAAGACACAGCGCCGCATGCTGTGGATGGAGGAATCAGAAGTGGCTTGGACCAGGGCAGGAGGTGCTCATCTGGTGAACGTGTAGCCCGCGGACATGAACCTCGTTCCCCGCAGGAGAGTCAGGGCAGGTCTGTCGGGGTGGCGTCTGAGCTGCATTCTTCCAACACTCTTATTGAGCCCACAAGTGCGGTGCTGGCGATACCCATGGAAGGTTGACCGCACACTGTTTGCCTGCACAGAGAATGTGGAAGCTGCTTCTGGAGCCGAGGCCTGGAGGGATCCCGACCCACCAAAGGGCGTCTCCTCTCCTCTCTGCTGCCACTTCTCTGAGCATGATGTATGCCAGGCCACTGCTCAGCTTCCTAACTCTGCATCTTTGAGAGACCCTGGAAGGCCCTGTCTCTCACCAATTGACTCTCAGGTGAAGCTTCAGGATTTGGTCACTGAACGGCCGAGTTTGAGGAACTCCTACTGCCCCTCAGTTAAGTTCAGTTCTGTCACTCAGTTGTGTCCGACTCTTTGCGACCCCATGAATTGCAGCACGCCAGGCCTCCCTGTCCATCACCAGCTCCCGGAGTTCACTCAAGCTCACATCCATTGAGTCGGTGATGCCATCCAGCCATCTCATCCTCTGTCGTCCCCTTCTCCTCCTGCCCTCAATCCCTCCCAGCATCAGAGTCTTTTCCAATGAGTCAACTCTTCGCATGAGGTGGCCAAAGTACTGGAGTTTCAGCTTTAGCATCACTCCTTCCAAAGAACACCCAGGACTGATCTCCTTTAGGATGGACTGGTTGGTTCTCCTTGCAGTCCAAGGGACTCTCAAGAGTCTTCTCCAACACCACAGTTCAAAAGCATCAATTCTTTGGCNTCCAATCCCTCCCAGCATCAGAGTCTTTTCCAATGAGTCAACTCTTTGTATGATGTGGCCAAAGCACTGGAGTTTCAGCTTCAGCATCATTCCTTCCAAAGAACACCCAGGACTCCATCAGAATGGACTGGTTGGATCTCCTTGCAGTCCAAGGGACTCTCAAGAGTCTTCTCCAACACCACAGTTCAAAACCATCAATTCTTCGACGCTCAGCCTTCTTCACATAGCGGTGCATAGTTTTTGAATTGTTTGTCTGCGCATATGCCCAAGAGTGTGGCTTCTGGTTCCTATGATAATCCTGTTTTTAGTTTTCTGAGGAACCTTCATACTGTTTCCCATAGTGGCTGTACCAGCTTATATTCTACCATTCTGTAAGCTCTCTTTCTTCTTCTTCTTTTTTTTATAAAAGTTTATGAGTTTGATTACATCTCATTTGTTTATTTTTGCTTTTATTTCTATTGCCTTGGAAGACTGACCTAAGAAAACATGGATTTATGTTAAAGTTGTCTTGCCTACGATCTCCTTAGGAGTTGTGTGGTGTAATGTCTAAGAGTTTAAAATTTTCACCTTTGCTACTTTTGTCTTTTGTGCCAGAGTCCAGCTCCAGCATCCAGGGAATCAGCCTGAAATGGTGAGCGGTGTCGGCAGACGATGATGTAGCCTCTGACTCATAGTACGGAACTACATGTTTATTTCAAGCTTCAGGTTCTCCTTTATACTTGGACAAAAGCATTAGGTCAGAGGTTTGACATTTTCAGTTTCTCCCACCCAGGTTTACTGTCTCCAGAAATCATTGTTGTCCTATAAACAGAGTTCCTGCTTCAGCGATTCTCTCAGAATCAGCTTTACTCTCTATTATCTACTTCTTCTTATGTGTCCTATACTTATCTTGTACATTGTAACTCATGCTACATTCCTCAGTTTATTTCTTATCTTTCTAAATCCTGTTTGCCCCTAGCATCTTAAGATCACTATCTCCTAAAAAGGCTTCTAGCTATTCTTAACTATCCCTAAACCCTAAACTCAGCAAACTTCTTTGGCCATAAATATTTCCCTCACAAACAGGTCTCAGATAACAATCCTTCTCATGGCTTCAAGCTGCGGCCTACATGCTCATCCTGGGACATTTTTCATAAAGATCCTTGAACAAATGTCAATGGTTATTTTATAGATTATTTTCTGGGCACAACTGCAGAAGGCTTTGTGCTTTCTCATGCTTCTCTCAAGCACCTAAACATTCTTTCCAGTCAACTCAACCAAAGAAAGGAAAGAACAAGTCAGAATCACAAGGCCTGACTCCATCCTGAGGCCATGCCTGCAAGATGAGGAGAGGGGGTTGGGGCCGTGCCTCCATTTTGTCAGTAATGCCTAACACGGCTCCTGACACTTTTGTACTTAAGTCCATAATTTATCTGAATTTGTTAGAAGTGTATGAATTGGCATAATCTTTTCCTGATGGAAAACAATATATACTTTTGTCATGTGTAAACGTTTTGTTGTTTATTTCTAGTCACTCTCTTCTTTTATTTTATTTTATTTTACTTTACAATACTCTACTGGTTTTGGCATACATTGACATGAATCCACCACGGGTGTACACGAACTCCCAAACATGAACCCCCCTCCCTCCTCCCACCCCCCATCATCCCTCCGGATCATCCCCATACACCAGCTCCAAGCCTGTCTCTTATACACATCTAGATGTGTATAAGAGACAGTTGAAAAGCAGAGACATTACTTTGCCAACAAAGGTCTGTCTAGTCAAGGCTATGGTTTTTCCAGTGGTCATGTATGGATGTGATTGTTGGACTCTGAAGAAAGCTGAGCACCCAAGAATTGATGCTTTTGAACTATGGTGTTAGAGAAGACTCCTGAGAGTCCCTTGGACTCCCCATCATCCCTCCGGATCATCCCCATACACCAGCTCCAAGCATCCTGCATCCTGCATCGAACACAGAATGGCGATTCATTTCCTACATGATAGTAATGAGGACCCTGTATGCAGGACAGCAAGAGAGACGCAGATGTGTAGAGTGGACTTTTGCACTCTCTTCTTGCATTGGTCAGTATTATACCACTCTGTTAATAATTCAATATTTTAGTGATATAGGTTTATATTAGATCTTAACATATGATATCATCCTTGATATTATTTTTCAGAAGGCTTGATTATTTTTGTCACTTTTCTCTTTTATCTATTAAAGGTTTTAACCAGAAAAAAGCAGATCAATTTTTGGAGATATTTTATTCTCTCTTATAAGGCTTTTCCTATTTATAAACATGGACTAGATCTAGGTCTTCCAAAGTTTACTCTGGTCCTCTTTTATGACTTTATGTAGGTTTTACATCATATAAAAGATGTATTCCTTGGAAACATTTTTTTTCATGATATTTTAAAGGGACATAGATGAACCTTGAGAGCATTAAGCTAAGTGAGATAAACCAAACAGGCAAATATGCTATGAGCTATAATTTATATGTGGAATCTTAAAACAAACAAACAAACAAACAAACAGACTTGTAGAAAGAGTATAATGGTGACTACCAGAGGTCGGGGAGGAATTGAAGAGATTTGTTTAAGGATATAAACTTTCAACTAACAGACAAATAAATCCTAGAGTTCCAGTCACCAGCACAGTGATTAAGTCAACACTACTGTATTATAAACTTCAGAGTTGCTAAGAGACTAGATCTTAATTGTTCTCACTGCAGAAAAGAAATAATTATGTGACATGATGAAGGTATTAATTAACACTACAGTGGTAATCATGTTGCAATATATAAATGTATCAAATCAACGTTTTATACCTTAAACTTACACAAGGATATATGTCAATTATATCTCAAAAAAGATTAAAAAATAATGTAAATTGACTACTACTTTCAATGAGTTGAGAAGATACTACCAGAGTTTGAGCAAATGAGTGACATGGTATTGGTCATATTTTAAAGAGATTATTCTGAATGCTTTATGAATAGACAGTGATGGGAGCTGGGCAAAGCTGGAATAAGGAGAACATTCAGGAGACTATTGCTATACTCTAGGGAAAAAAAAAAAAACACGATTTCACTGGGAATATAGAATTGGATATTGAGAAAAATAGTGAGATTATGGATATATTTTGAAGTTAACATAAACAGGCTATAGTGATTGATTATATATTAACTGTAAAGCAATAGAAAAGTCATGGTGGATTGCAAAGTTTTTCATTTGAGAAATGAAAAATGTGAGGTTGCCACTGTAGGAAATGGGGAAGGCTGCAAGAGGAATAGGCTTGAGCTGTGGGACTCTAAGGAGCTCAATCTATAAATGTAACTCTGAGAACCCTCTGGGACATTCAAGTTGACATGTTGGGTAGGCAACTAGTTGTAAGAGTCTGGAGTTTAGGGGAGAAAACTTGGTTGGAGATAAATTTGGAGGTTATCCAGTTAATAGGATTTTCCCAAGTCCTGAGACTGGATATGACAAAAGGACATAGTATAAATTAAAAGGGTAAGAACTCTAAAGGACTAAAGTCTGTTGCACATCAATATTTAAAGCTATAATAACAAGGAACAACCAACAAAGGAGACTTACAGGGATCACCCAGAGATGTATTAGAAAATGTAGTCCTTCTAACTGGATTCAACATTAAAAAATAAATAAATAAATTTATCTTGAAAACATTAATTAGAAATATTTGAGCAACTCCTGATAGTTTAAGTAAGATAAAATTATGATAGCATCATTTTACTTAGCAATGTGAAACCATTGGTACCTTACACAAGATAATTTCAGTGGAGTGTTAGGGATCCAAACATGATCCAGAGCACTCAAAAGCAAATCCGTGGAGAGAAATGATGCCCAACTTCATGTGAACACTCTTTGACTGGCCTGTTGGAGTATGAAGTAACATGTGAAGCAGAAAAATATCCCTAAATCACTCAGTAGCTGTTCACCCATACATGAGCGAAAAAAAGCCAAGACCAGTTAGATCTGCCAAACTGATCCCAATTCAAACCTCCTATCTTCTGAATTTAAAATTTAAAAAAAAAAAAAGGAAAAAGGAAAAGAAGATACAGCAACAAATCCAGGATGATGTGAAAGAAGGAACAGTTAGGAAACAAGACTTAGAGATTGAAACTAATACAGTAGAAATTTATTCAAAGAAGGGCTAGAATGTAAAATTGAGGAAACTACTCAGTAAGTGGTTTTAAAAAAAATGATATAGAACACATAAGTTTCAAACTATAAAGTTAAAGGATTAAACCAAGAATTTCAATTCAGATGTGAGCATAAATTTCAGGGAAAAAAAAACAACAAACAGAAAATTGAGGGTAACAGCTTATTAAAAACATTAAAAGAAAAACTTCAAAGTGAAGCTCGTGTATTTCCATATTAAAAGGGACATCAGAACAAAATAAAAAGTAAAATCTCATGATCTAATTTTAGAACACTGAAAATTAAGAGAAGTTTTTGTATATGTTTTCCTGGGCTTCTGTAAGAAAATACCCCAAACTGAGTGACTTTAAAAAAACTTATTGTCAAGATATTGGCAGAACTGGTTTCTTTCAAGGGTTCTGCAGGAAGGACCAGTTCTAGGCCTCTCTGCTTGGCTTCTTTTCATATTACCTGCCCCTGTCTGTGTTTATCTCTGTGTTCTAATTTTCACTTTCTAGAAGATCATGGCATCCGGTCCCATCACTTCATGGGAAATAGATGGAGAAACAGTGGAAACAGTGTCAGACTTTATTTTTAGGGGCTCCAAAATCACTGCAGATGGTGACTGCAGCCATGAAATTAAAAGACGCTTACTCCTTGGAAGAAAAGTTATGACCAACCTAGATAGTATATTCAAAGGCAGAGACATTACTTTTCCGACAAAGGTCCACCTAGTCAAGGCTATGGTTTTTCCTGTGGTCATGTATGGATGTGAGAGTTGGACTGTGGAGAAGGCTGAGCACCGAAGAATTAATGCTTTTGAACTGTGGTGTTGGGAGAAGACTCTTGAGAGTCCCTTGGACTGCAAGGAGATCCAACCAGTCCATTCTGAAGGAGATCAACCCTGGGATTTCTTTGGAAGGACTGATGCTAAAGCTGAAACTCCAGTACTTTGGCCACCTCATGCGAAGAGTTGACTCATTGGAAAAGACTCTGATGCTCGGAGGGATTGGGGGCAGGGGGAGAAGGGGACCACCGAGGATGAGATGGCTGGATGGCATCACGGACTCGATGGACGTGAGTCTGAGTGAACTCCGGGAGATGGTGATGGACAGGGAGGCCTGGCGTGCTGCGATTCATGGGGTCGCAAAGAGTAGAACACGACTGAGAGACTGAACTGAACTGAACTAAGAACATCAACCATATTGGATTACAGCCGACCTTACTGAGTTCAGTAATTATATTCATAATGACACTACTTCCAAATAAGGTCATATTCTGAAATAGTGGGGATAAGAACTTCACATATGAATTTTAAGAGGATACAATCAACCTACAACAAATCCTAAAATCATCCTGAAAGAAAAAAAAAAATATATATATATATATATAAAGCTGATCACATAGAAGGATCTAGATTTAGAATGGCATTGAACTTCTCAATATACCCTTGAAGTTCTAAGGGAAAATGCTTTTCAACTTAGAATTCTGTGCACAACCAACTAATAATGACATGTAAAAGTGAAAGCATCTTTAGACATGCAAGGACTCAAGTGTTAAATTTCCCTGATCTTTTCTAAGGAAGCCCCTGGTACATCTGCTTAATAAAAATAGCAGAGGGTGGGGGATCAGTAGATTTACTAAAAGTTAATGAAATCTTCAACTTTAGAATCCTTCATTTGCACAAGTCCCTGATTCAATGGATGGAAAGGGCCCTAGCAATGTGGTAGCATAACCAAATGATTTTATAAAAATCTGAAAGAAAGATAACCACTGTTGGTTGACACTAACATTTTCTTGTGGAGTAGTGCTTGAACAATTTGGCTGGAGGCATGTTTGGGATTCAGCTGAGAAGAAGCTGTTAGATCTATCAAATATCATGCATGTAAATTGTAAGCAAAACATCCAATCTCATCAAAGCACAGAAAGAAATGGAGATTCTCTTCAGTCAGGAATGTACTGGATAATATAGAATTCATAATTTTAAATACATGACAAATTTTTTTTATGAAGATTGTGCAAAATTCAATTTATCTGAATTCCTGTGTTTTAAGGGCATTTACTTGTATACGCAATGCCACACACATAATACATCTGAACGTAAAGTTGTATGGCTTATACCTTAGCATCTTGTCCTGACAAATTTTGGCAGTTGCAGATAAAAATTTCTCCTGAATGAAACAATTTCTGAGTGGAACCTGAAGAAATAAGACTCAAGTGAAAAAACACTACACATCATCCTATGTATGTCCAAGTAGATATATCATACACATTTATGTAGCTCAAAACACACTAGCAGGAATTTGTAAATGCATCTGAATTTATGGGATAGGAAATGAAAAGTAATACAGCAATTATTTTCTTCAGGAGAAACAAAACATTGTAAAAGAGTTGCAATCATAGTATACCACTTAGTCTCACTGTTAATCAGAACTTAAGCACTGCACACTGCTTTAGTTAAATGTCATGATATAACTACATTAGGAAGCTATAGGGACTATGTACATGTGTCTGTGTTCTTGTGTTTCTGTCTGTGGGGTGAGTGTTATTTGTAAAAGAACAAATTCTCATTTTCCATTTAAAATTAAATAACTGCCTAAAATAGAAAACTTAAGAAACAGCACACAGGAATGTTAAAAGGCTGAAGAGACAACTAAACATGTGTTAGGGGATATTCCCTCTGTTTGGAGAATAACACTGATAGACTGGGAAGAGAGAAATAGGAAATAGCTACATTCTGTTATTAACTTGGTAGTGTTATTTGCCTTTTAAGGTATGTTTATATATTTTTGATAAAAATTTAATTGAAAAATGAAATCAGGTCTGACATACTCTCGTAAGTCCTATAAACTTTTTTTACACTTTTCTAGATTATTGCTAAAATATTGATTCACATTTTATTTTTATGTTATATAATGCTAGAATGATTATTCTTTCAAGGTTAAGAAATGATTAAATGAAACTAATTATTTCTTTGAAGAAAATCTAAATCCTTGGTAAACCAAACAAAAATTGTGATAGAGCAGGCTGTTTGAATACCATTGCTTAGAGCCATTACTTTTTTAAAGGAAAGTAAGATTTAAATATTTATGAAATTGAGTTTCCTTTACTGTTTTGAAAAAGAAATTATTAAAATTTCACTACCTTTGTAGAATTGATTTTTCCCTCCTTTCTGTCAGTTCAGTTCAGTTCAGTCGCTCAGTCATGTCCGACTCTTTGCGACCCCATGAATCGCAGCATGCCAGGCCTCCTGTTTATCACCATCTCCCGGAGTTCACTCAGACTCACGTCCATCGAGTCCATGATGCCATCCAGCCATCTCATCCTCGGTCGTCCCCTTCTTCTCCTGCCCCCAATCCCTCCCAGCATCAGAGTAGGAAATAAATTAGTTTTCCATTAACAAATCAGAGTACATGGAAAACTAATTGCTCACAAAATGCAATTGCATCACACATGTAGAAATAAAATAACACTGTAACTTAGCTTCTTAAGTTTAAGTTTATTATATATAATAAAATAAAAATGAAAAATGTATGCAATTGGGGTTTATAAATGTAGGCACCATGCATTCACTCAGGTTTTGTTATAGAAGAAGCATTGATTTTACTCTTGCATTTAGAGTTCACAAAGAGAGTAGCAGAGGGAAGAAAGCTTGCCTCACAGGCAAGGTTGAAAGCTCAGTTTCATTTTATTTCTTATCTTAATAGCAGGGAGCTGCTATAAACTGAAAAAATACATGCTTCAGGAAGATTGAACTCACTAGCTTTTGCACACTTGTTCATCTTTTGTAAAGGCCAGTTATCAACTAAGCAAAAAATGAAGAATTAGCTATTCTGCTTGTCTTTTATTATAGGTCTATGATTATGTAGTTAGAAAAATCCAAGCAGGAGAACTTCAGAGTTTAAAAATTTGGAGAAAGGGGATAGAGTGTTTTTGCTGAGGATATAGTTTCAGAGGTAATGCATACTATGGTGGGCATCCTCCAAATTAGCCCCTAAGAGTCCTTAGTTCCTATTATTCGGGCTTTTACGAAACCCCCTCCCCTTGAGTGCACACTGAATTTGCTGACTTGCTTCTAAACAGAATATGGAAGAAATGACGGGATGCTGCTTCCAAAATGAGGTTATAAAAAGTCTTTGGCATCTGCTTTGGTGCTTTTTCTCACTCTCTTGGATTGCCCAAACTGAAGGACTTTGCCAGGTTTTGAGGACGCTCTGGGGAGAGTCTCATGTGAGCAAGCTTGGAAGCAGATCTTCTAAGACCTCCCAGAAGCCACACGCGTGAGGCTATAAGAGATCTTGCTATAGACAATTCCTGGGAAAACTGAAGTCCCAGCTGACACATGTATTGCAGGCTCTTGAATGACCCTTATCAGAAACACCCAGCTAAGCCACTATCTGATTCTTAACCCACTGAAAGTTTAAGATAATTCTTTTTCAGTTACTAAATTTTGGGATAATTTATTATAGAGTAGTAAGTAATTAATACACAGCCCATAATTTAAGCCATGGCCCCAATTAATTTATCTAAGGCTCAGATTCTATGTTGCTAATATGGGATAACAAGCATGTGCAATTTATATGGTTGTTGTGGGGATTTAGTACTTATACTTCCCAGGTAGCGCTAATGGTAAAGGACCTGCCTGCCACTGCAGTAGATGTAAGAAACTCGGGTTCAGTCCCTGGGTCAGGAAAACCCCTTGGAGAAGGACATAGCAAACCCACTCCAGTATCCTGGATGGAGAATTCCATGGACAGAGGAGCTATATGAGTGGGCTACAGCCCATAGGGTCACAAAGAGTTGGACACAATTGAAGCGACTTAACACTCACATGTTGAGATTTTAGGAATCAGTTCAGTTCAGTCACTCAGTCGTGCCTGACTCTTTGTGACCCCATGGACTGCAGCATCCAAGGCCTCCCTGTCCATCGCCAGCTCCCAAAGTTTACTCAAACTCAGGTCCATTGAGTCAGTGATGCCATCCAACCATCTCATCCTCTGTCATCCCATACACATCCTGTCTTCAATCTTTCCCAGCATCAGGGTCTTATGAAATGAGTCCACTATTATCATTAGGTGGCCAAAGTATTGGAGTTTCACCTTCAACATCAGTCCTTCCAATGAACATTCAGGACTGATTTCCTTTAGGATGGACTGGTTAGAACTCCTTGCAGTCCAAGGGACTCTCAAGAGTCTTCTCCAACACCACAGTTCAAAACCATCAATTCTTTAGCCCTTAACTTTCTTTATAGTCCAACTCTCACATCTATAGATGATTACTGGAAAAACTATAGCCTTGACAAGATGGACCTTTGTTGACAAAGTAATGTCACCGGTTTTTAACATGCTGTCTACGTTGATCATAACTTTTCTTCCAAGGAGTAAGCATCTTTTTATTTCATGGCTGCAGTAACAATCTGCAGTGCTTTCAAAACCATCAATTCTTTAGCCCTTAACTTTCTTTATAGTCCAACTCTCACATCTATAGATGATTACTGGAAAAACTATAGCCTTGACAAGATGGACCTTTGTTGACAAAGTAATGTCACCGGTTTTTAACATGCTGTCTACGTTGATCATAACTTTTCTTCCAAGGAGTAAGCATCTTTTTATTTCATGGCTGCAGTAACAATCTGCAGTGCTTTTGGAGCCCCCCCAAAATAAAATCTGCCACTGTTTCCACTGTTTCTCCATCTATTTGCTGTGAAGTGATGAGACAGGATGCCATAATCTTTGTTTTCTGAATGTTGAACTTTAGGAATCAGCAAACTAAAATGAACTGGAATGGGTGAATTTAACTCAGATGACCATTATATCTATTACTGTTGGCAGGAATCCCTTAGAAGAAATAGAGTAGCCATTCTAGCCAACAAGAGTCCAGATACAGTACCTGGATGCAATCTCAAAAATGACAGAATGATCTCTGTTCATTTCCAAGGCAAACCATTTAATATCACGGTAATCCAAGTCTATGCCCCAACCAGTAAAGCTGAAGACACTGAAGCTGAATAATTCTATGAAGATCTACAAGACCCTCTAGAATTAACACCCAAAAAAGATGTCCTTTTCATTATAGGGGACCGGAATGCAAAAAGTCAATAAACGCCTGGAGTAACAGGCAAATTTGGCCTTTGAGTATAGAACGAAGTAGGGCAAAGTCTAATAGAGTTCTGCCAATAAAACACATTGGTAATAGCAAATACCCTCTTCCAACAACACAAGAGAAGACTCTCCACATGGACATCACCAGATGGCCAACACCAAAATCAGATTGGTTATATTCTTTTCAGCCAAAGAGGGAGAAGCTCTATATAGTCAGTGAAAACAAGACTGGGAGCAGACTGTGGCTCAGATCATGAACTCCTTACTGCCAAATTCAGACTTAAATTGAAGAAAGTGGGGAAAACCACTAGACCATTCAGGTATGACCTAAATCAAATCCCTAATGATTATACAGTGGAAGTGAGAAATAGATAAGTGATTAGATCTGATAAACAGAGTGCCTGATGAGCTATGGATGGAGGTTCATGACATTGTACAGAATACAGGGATCAAGACCATCCCCAAGAAAAATAAAAGCAAAAGTCAAAATGGCTGTCTGAGGAGGCCTTACAAATAGGTATGTAAAGAAGAGAAGCCAAAAAAAAGGAAACTGAGAAAAGATATAAGCATCTGAATGCAGAGTTCCAAAGAATAGCAAGGAGAGATAAGAAAGCCTTCCTCAGTGATCAGTGCAAAGAAATAGAGGAAAAAATAGAGTGGGGAAGACTAGAGATGTCTTCAAGAAAATTAGAGATACCAAGGAAACATTGCATGCAAAGATGGGCTCAATAAAGACAGAAATGGTATGGACCTAACAGAAGCAGAAGCTATTAAGAAGAGGTGGCAAGAATGCACAGAACAACTGTAGAAAAAAATATCTTCATGATCCAGATATCACAATGGTGTGATCACTCACCTACAGCCAGACATCCAGAAATGTGAAGGAAGTGCACCTTAGGGAGCATGACTAGGAACAAAGCTAGTGGAGGTGATGGAATTCCAGTTGAGCTATTTCAAATCCTAAAGGTGAAGCTTTGAAAGTGTTGTTCTCAATATGCCAGCAAATTTACAAAACTCAGCAGTGGCCACAGGACTGGAAAAGGTCAGTTTTCATTCCAATCCCTAAGAAAGGCAATGCCAAAGAATGCTCAAGCTACTGCACAATTCCACTCATCTCATATGTTAGCAAAGTAATGTAATGCTCAAAATTCTCCAATCCAGGCCTCAAAAGTACATGAACCATGAAGTTCCAGATGTTCAAGCTGGTTTTAGTAAAGGCAGAGGAACCAGAGATAAAATTGCCAATATCCATTGGATCACCAAAAAGCAAGAGAGTTTCAGAAAAACATCTATTTCTGATTTACTGACTACGTCAAAGCCTTTGACTGTGTGGATCACAACAAACTTTGGAAAATTCTTCAAGAGATGGGAATACCAGACCACCTGATCTGCCTCTTGAGAAACCTGTATGCAGGTCAGGAAGCAACAGTTAGAACTGGACATAGAGCAACAGACTGGTTTGAAATAGAAAAAGGAGCATGTCAAGACTGTAGATTGTCACCCTGCTTATTTAACTTCTATGCAGAGTACATCATGAGAAACACTGGGCTGGAGGAAGCACAAGCTGGAATCAAGGTTGTTGTGAGAAATATCAATAACCTCAGATATGCAGATGACACCACCCTTATGGCAGAAAGTGAAGAAGAACTAAAGAGCCTCTTGATGAACATGAAAGAGGAGAGTGAAAAAGTTGGCTTAAAGCTCCACATTCAGAAAACAAAGATCATGGCATCCAGTCCCATTACTTCATGGCAAATATATAGGGATACAATGGAATCAGTGACAGACTTCATTTTGGGGGGCTCCAAAATCACTGCAGATGGTGACTGGAGCCATGAAATTAAAAGAGGCTTACTCCTTGGAAGGAAAGTTATGACCAACCTAGATAGAATATTAAAAAGCAGAGACATTACTTTGCCAACCAAGGTCCATTTAGTGAAAGCTATGGTTTTTCCAATAGTCATGTATGGATGTGAGAGTTGTATAACACTGGGCTGGAGGAAGCACAAGCTGGAATCAAGGTTGTTGTGAGAAATATCAATAACCTCAGATATGCAGATGACACCACCCTTATGGCAGAAAGTGAAGAAGAACTAAAGAGCCTCTTGATGAACATGAAAGAGGAGAGTGAAAAAGTTGGCTTAAAGCTCCACATTCAGAAAACAAAGATCATGGCATCCAGTCCCATTACTTCATGGCAAATATATAGGGATACAATGGAATCAGTGACAGACTTCATTTTGGGGGGCTCCAAAATCACTGCAGATGGTGACTGGAGCCATGAAATTAAAAGAGGCTTACTCCTTGGAAGGAAAGTTATGACCAACCTAGATAGAACATTAAAAAGCAGAGACATTACTTTGCCAACCAAGGTCCATTTAGTGAAAGCTATGGTTTTTCCAATAGTCATGTATGGATGTGAGAGTTGTACTATAAAGAAAGCTGAGCACCGAAGAAATGATGCTTTTGAAGTGTGGTGTTGGAAGAGACTCATGAGAGTCCCTTGGACTGTAAGGAGATCCAACCAGTCCATCCTAAAGGAAATCAGTCCTAAATATTAATTGGAAGGACTGATGCTGAAGCTGAAACTCCAATACTTTGGCCACCTGATATAAAGAACTGACTTATTTGAAAAGACCCTGATGCTGGGAAAGATTGAAAGTGGGAGGAGAAGGGGATGACAGAGGATGAGATGGTTGGATGGCACCACCGACTCAATGGACATGAGTTTGAACAAGCTCTGGGAGTTGGTGACAGACAGGGAAGCCTAGCATGCTGCAGTCCATGAGGTCACAAAGAGTCAGACACGATTGAGCAACTGAACTGAGCTGATTCCTTTTTATTTTTCATGCTATAACTGTTGCATTGTTGCTTCTTCAAAAAGCATCATTCAAGAATTATGCCCAATAATAACAGTAGAGCACAATTACCTAAAAGTGTTTTTCTTCCCCTAAGACACACAACAAAGAATGAGAAGAATGAAGAGGAACACCCAGCAGCAGGGACATTTCTATACCTGCACCCTGTAGGTAATCAAGAATTTGCTTAAGCACTATTATTTAAATATTTCTAAATCCTCTTATATGTGTATTGGTCTTCTTACAATCTGTATCAGTTACAGAGAGACAGTGAGCTGCAGTACAATATTTTCAAATTAAGGGCACAGTGTTTTCTGGTAGAAAATATGTAGGAAATGCTATGTACATTATCTCATTATTAGAGTTTATTAATATATTAAAGATGTTATTAAGGACTTTATTGATGTAAGTCAGTTCAATGTAGTTTTCTACATCTGATTAAGACTGCCCTGTTTGTTTTTGTTTTTTCCCAGTGTACACCCATCTTAAAAATTTGGGCAGACTAAAACCTGTGTGATTGGAATTATTTTCATTTTACAATAAGGAAATTGTGTTAAAATAATATTAGCCTCCTCCAAAGACAGCTTATAAGTTGTAACATTGCAATTTAAATATAGATCAAACTGACCGTTAAGCTTTCTTTCCTTTCTTTTTTAAAGTTTTGTTTGTTTGTTTGTTTGTTTGCTTAGTATGGACTATTTAAAATGTCTTTATTGAACTTGTTATAATTTTGCTTCTGTTTTATGTTTTGGTGTTTTAGCCGAGAGGCATGTGGGATCTTAGCTCCCCAAACAGGGATCAAACCTGCACCCTCTGTATTGGAGGGTGAAATCTTAACCACTGGGCTTCCAGAGAAGTCCCTCAGTTTTCTTTCTATCACTTACATTTGTCCTCGAAAATTGACTCAAAGAAATATAAAGTTCACATTATTTTTTTAACCTTAAATATCAAGGCAATTCTGAAGGAAAACCAAGTTTAATCCAAACTTAAATCCTAATTAATGTCAGCTTTCTTTATAGTCCAACTCTCACATCCATACATGACTACTGGAAAAACTATAGCTTTGACTAGATGGGCTTTTGTCAGCTAAGTAATATCTCTGCTTTCTAATATGCTGTCTAGGTTGATCATAGCTTTTCTTCCAAAGAGGAGGCATCTTTAATTTCATGGCTGCAGTAACCATCTGCAGTGATTTTTGGAGCCCCCCCAAATAAAGTCTGTCACTGTTTCCATTGTTTCCCAGTCGATTTGCCATGAAGTGACAGGACTGGATGCCATGATCTTAGTTTTCTGAATGTTCAGTTTTAAGGCAGCTTTTTCACTCTCCTCTTTCATCTTCATCAAGAGGCTCTTCAGTTCCTCTTCAATTTCTGCAATAAGAGTGGTGTCATCTGTGTATCTGAGGTCATTGATATTTCTCCCAGCAATATTGATTCCAGCTTGTTCTTAATCCAGCCCAGCATTTTGCATGATGTACTCTGCATACAAGTTAAATAAGCAGGATGACAATTTACAGCCTTGATGTACTCCTTTCCCAATTTGTAACCAGTCCATTGTTCAATGTCCAGTTCTAACTGTTATTTCTTGACCTGCATACAGATTTCTCAGGAGGCAGGTAAGGTGGTCTGTCATTCCCATCTCTTTCAGAATTTTCCACAGTTTGCTGTGGAAAGGCTTTGGCATAATCAATAAGCATATGTTTTTCTGGAATTCTCTTGCCTTTTCTTTGACCCTACAGACGTTAGCAATTTGATCTCTGGTTCCTTGGCCTTTTATAAATCTAGCTTGAACATCTGGAAATTCATGGTTCATGTACTGTTTAGGCCTGGCTTGGAGAATTTTGAGCATTACTGTACTAGTGTGTGAGATGAGTTCAATTGTGCGGTAGTCTGGACATTCTTTGGCATTGCCTTTCTTTGGGATTGGAATGAAGACTGAACTTTTCCAGTCCTGTGGCCACTGCTGAGTTTTCCAAATTTGCTGACATATTGAGTGCAGCACTTTCAAAGCATCATCTTTTAGAATTAGAAATAGCTCAACTGGAATTCCACCACCTTCACTAGCTTATTCGTAGTGATGCTTCCTAAGACCCACTTGACTTTACATTCCAGGATATCTGGCTCTAGGTGAGTGATCACACCATATTGGCTATCTGGTTCATGAAGATATTTTTTTGTATAATTATTCTGTGTATTCTTGCCACCTCTTCTTAATATCCTCTGTTTCTTTTACATCGATATCATTTCTACCCTTTATTGTGTCCATCTTTGCATGAAATGTTCCCTTGCTATCTCTAATTTTCTTGAAGAGATCTCTAGTCTTTCCCATTCTATTGTTTTCCTTTATTTCCTTGCATTGATCACTGAGGAAGGCTTTCTTATCTCTCCTTGCTATTCTTTGGAACTCTGCATTCAAATGGGTATATCCCATTTGGTTACTCAAATACCCATTCAAATATACCATAGGATATGGTATATATCCATGTAATTAGTCACTGTTAGTGATTCTACTGAAAAGTATTGATTCATATAAGTTTTAGCATTTTTTACTGTTTATAGAGAGAAAATAATTCCATCCCTTTACAGATAAGCAAAGTGATGTAGAAAGAGACTTTTTTCTGGGCTGCATAAAACAGCAAATAATTGACAAAGCTGTGGCTGGGTGATAGGTATACTGAACAACAACTGAGTTTTCCATTTTACACTCCAGTGTGTATCATATAAAATGATATAAAAATGGCAGTATTTAAACAGTTTTTCATTGTTTGTTATATCTACACTGATTAATGTTCTGATATTTTGATGTAAGCAAAGAATGGTTGCCTATGAGTTGACATGGTTCTTAGTTAGGACCATTTGAGCAGAACCAGTGCAATTTGGGGCCTTATGCTTTGTGACATGTTTCCTTCATCTGTGAACTTACAGAAATCTAAATTAATATGTGTCAGAACAATATCTATTCTCAAGAGATAATATATGCAAAAAGGGAACAAATAGGAAGGGCAATCTTTATTTTATAAAGAATATACCTTTATGCTTATCATAAAAAATCAGGGCATGCTAGCTGAGAGGAGAGAAAAACTCCTTATACTCCCTAATTAGAAAAAAACGTTATAATCAGATATTATCATTGTCAATCATTTTGTCTGTCAAAAGGAAGCCTTTCACCTCTAAGTGGAAAAGTAGTGATTGGATTCTCTCTGTAGATGAGCATCTTTTGTCTTCCTTTACTAAGATTGGGATAGGGTCAAATTGAATATATTCTGGAAGTTGAAGAAAAATTTAATAAAAACATTTTTATAGCAAAGAATCCATACAGGCAATATATAATTATTGCTTCTTATTAGAGAATAAAGAAGGTTTGCAGGAAAATGCTTTCTGATTTATATCTATAGCTATTTTATATTTTTATCTATTTTATCTATTTTCTGTTTATTTTTGTTTTCTATTTTTATCTATTTTTTAGAGTTCATACATTCTTTCATTTCAGAAGAATTTAGTGATATCCCATTATGTTCCAAGCACTCCTCCAGCCTCTAAAAACACATCAAAGAATAAAACAGGAATTCTTTCCCTCCAGAATTCATATTCTACTAAATATTTCATTCCTTGATTTGCCAAAAGTATCAGTTCATTGATTTGTAAATGATTAAATACATGAATGTCCTTTGATCTTTTATTTAAAACTTCTAATACAATGGCTTTGTGTAAATGTTTGCTATAACACTGTTGCATCCCTCTCTAAATCTGAGTTAAAACCTGTTATTATAGCAGAACCACTAAAACTTTAAGTTACATATACAGAGATTGCATATTCTTAGAGACACAACAGTTTAATATGTGCATGCTAAGTCCCATCAGTTGTGTCCAGCTCTTTGTGACCCCATAGCGAGCCAGTCTCCTCTGCTCCTCTGTCCATTAGATTCTCCAGGCAAGAATACTGGAGTGGGTTGCCATGCTCTCCTCCAGGGAAACTTCCCTATCCAGGGATCAAACTAATGTCTCTTATGTCTCCTGCATTGGCAGGCAGGTTCTTTACCACTGGTGCCACCTGGGAAGCCCAATAATCAAATACTAAGAAGTAATTCAGATGCAAGTTTGTGTGTATTCCATTTATATATATACATATCTATCTATATTTATATCTAGGTAGGTAGATACTAGCTACCAGTAAAAGTATAGACATAGAGATCGAGATAGCAATTATCTTGCAAGAAATGGTAGGGAGGGGGGTTCAGGATGGGGAACATGTGTATACCTGTGGTGGATTCATGTTGATGTATGGCAAAACNTCAGATGCAAGTTTGTGTGTATTCCATTTATATATATACATATCTATCTATATTTATATCTAGGTAGGTAGATACTAGCTACCAGTAAAAGTATAGACATAGAGATCGAGATAGCAATTATCTTGCAAGAAATGGTAGGGAGGGGGGTTCAGGATGGGGAACATGTGTATACCTGTGGTGGATTCATGTTGATGTATGGCAAAACCAATACAATACTGTAAAGTAATTAACTTTCAATTAAAATAAATAAATTTATATTTAAAAAAGAGAAATGGTAGTAAAACTACTGATGATTTATTTATTCAGTGGACCTTTATCTGTCCTCCAATATATACAAGGCATTAGTCAAAGCATTGTGACAGTTTAGGTAGGTAAGACTCCTCTGACCTTTAGAAATATAAAGTCTAGTAGATGAGATCAGGCTTATATACTAAGGGTGGGGTCAAGATATAATACATTAAGTGATATATAAATTCTAGAGTTGAGATGAGCCCAGGGGATGGAGGGATTATTGATTATAGTTTAAGGGACTGAGAAAGGCTTAATAATTGAACAGGCTATTTGCTGAGCTTAAAATATCCAAATGCTTCAGTCTAACGCTATTTTATTAGATCTTTACCAGAAGGATCTAAAGTCCTTGAAAGAACTTAGCTCTAATTAAATATATCCAAATTCAGTTTCAGAGTCTTTCACTGGGCCTTGATGTTGAAAGTGAATATTCAATTGAAGGTAACTTTCAGTTCACCTTCTGAAGTCAGTACAAAAAGAAATGAGTTTTTCTTTAATGCTTAGTGACTCCTCTGCCTGCCTCTGAGACATTTAAAAGGTTTCAGAGAATCAGTAGTCCCACAGTTTTTGTTTTGTTTTGTCTTTTTAATGAACCTGAGTAATCTTGGATTAAAAAGATTGGATCGTTTTTAAAAGGATGTGGAGAAAAAAAAGCACACATGTATACCTGAAAAAATAATTTTTCATGTACTTTTCCCTGGTGTATTTTAAAGGGAGAGTGGAGAAGAGGACTTACCTTCTTCCTCCGCCAAGTACAGTGCTGACAAGCCTGGCTCAGTGATCCACTCACATGCACAGGGTCATCAGATTAGTTGTCCCTGGTTTCAGTTTTCTAGGTGCAAATTAGAATAACATAAAGCTACTAAGTCTTTACTACTCTCCACCATTTTCTTTTTTTTTTCTGGGTGAGATGTCAAGGCTTATCTTGCCTGATGTTTTCATATGATTAGGTTGAGGTTATGTATTTTTGATAAGAATATCACAGAAGGGATGTGTTCTCCTTACATCATATCACTAGGTACAAAACATTAGATGTCATAACCGGTGATGTTAACATTTAAAACATTTGTTTTAGAATTGTGGTTAAAGTCACATCATGTAAAACACACCATTTTAACCATAAAGTTCAATGGCACTAAGTACATTCACATTGCTGTGCAATTCTCACCACAGTCTATCTCCTGAATTTTTCACCTTCCTAAACTGAAACAGTGGGAACAGTGTCAGACTTTATCTTTTGGGGCTCCAAAATCACTGCAGATGGTGACTGCAGCCATGAAATTAAAAGACGCTTACTCCATGGAAGAAAAGTTATGACCAACCTAGACAGCATATTAAAAAGCAGAGACATTACTTTTCCGACTACGGTCCGTCTAGTCAAGGCTATGGTTTTTCCTGTGGTCATGTATGGATGCGAGAGTTGACTGTGAAGAAGGCTGAGTGTCAAAGAATTGATGCTTTTGAACTGTGGTGTTGGAGAAGACTCTTGAGAGTCCCTTGGACTGCAAGGGGATCCAACCAGTCCACTCTCAAGGAGATCAGCCCTGAGTGTTCTTTGGAACTAATGATGCTGAAACTCCAGTACTTTGGCTACCTCATGCGAGGAGTTGACTCATTGGAAAAGATCTTGATGCTGGGAGGGCTTGGGGGCAGAAGGAAAAGGGGACGACAGAGGATGAGATGGCTGGATGGCATCACCAACTCGATGGACGTGAGTTTGAGTGAACTCCGGGAGATGGTGATGGGCAGGGAGGCCTGGCGTGCTGTGATTCATGGGGTCACAAAGAGTCAGACACGACTGAGTGACTGAACTGAAACTGAAACTCTGTCCCCATTAAACAAAACTCCCCATTCCTGCTCTGCACCCTTCCAACCCCTGGCATCTACCAATGTATTTTCTGATTCTATGAATTTAACTATTCTAGATATCTCTTAGGAGAAGGCAATGGGAACCCACTCCAGTACTCGTGCCTGGAAAATCCCATGGATGGAGGAGCCAGGTAGGCTGCAGTCCATGGGGTTGCTAAGAGTTGGAAACGACTGAGTATCTTCATTTTCACTTTTCACTTTCTTGCATTGGAGAAGGAAATGACAACCCATTCCAATGTTCTTGCCTGGAGAATCCCAGGGATGGGGGAGCCTGGTGGGTTGCCACCTATGGGGTCGCACAGAGTCGGACAC
>SJYX01017604.1:663326-678649 GCA_006410675.1 Oreotragus oreotragus | reverse complement strand
CCTCATGCAAGGAGGTGACTCATTGGAAAAGACCCTGATGCTGGGAGGGCTTGGGGGCAGAAGGAAAAGGGGACGACAGAGGATGAGATGGCTGGATGGCATCACTGACTCGATGGACATGAGTCTGAGTGAATTCCAGGAGATGGTGATGGACAGGGAGGCCTGGCATGCTACAGTCCATGGGGTCGCAAAGAGTCAGACACAACTGAGCGACTGAACTGAACTGAACTGAAAGTATATTGCAATGAATTTTTAAGGTTAGTTTAATATATGTCTTACAAATAGATCATAACTTCTTTTTCCTTTCTCCTATGCTATACAGTAGGTTCTCATGAGTATACTATGTATGTATTGTATACATAGTAGTCTGTATATGGCAATCCCAATTTCCTAATTTATGCCACCCCCCTTCTCCCAACTTTGTGTTCATATGTTTATTCTCTACGTCTGTGTACCTATTTCTGCTTTGCAAATAGGTTCATCTGTACTGTATTTCTAGATTCCACATATATATGTGAATATATGATGTTTATTTTTCTCTTTCTGATTTAGGTGATGCTAACTTTAACTGTTTATTTGATATGGTGTATGTCAGGTTAAAACACTCTAATGTTACTGTTTCTACATTATGTATTATATTAATAAATATCTGGGGAGAGATATTTTGACACTATACCAATATCCTAGATCTTATTTCTACTTAAAAAGCTGCCATCAATAATAATTGTTGGAGAGTCTTAGTAGAAATTTTTATAGTTTTCTTCATTTTTAAACATTTATTAATTGGATTTATTTTTATAAGGAAAAACTGTCCCTTTTCTCACATCTATTTACTTATCTAATTATTTATACTAGTTGCATGCATGAGCATTTATATTATTCTATGGGTTATAATCTAATACTATCATTATTCATCTTTTTGCTCAGATTTGTCCAGGCTGGTCATTGGCACTTTTTCATATAGTTTCCTGTCCCCATCTCTTTCTGAACATTATTTTCCTTTTGAAATCGTAAGATCCTCCAGACTAATTTTGTATTTTCACTAGACCTGAAATCAATACTTTTCTAGGAATCTAAAATTCTTTTTATTGGAAAGAGCTATATAAACACTAAGATCTGAATGCTTGGTGTGCTCATTGCTGCTGCAGTATCATTGATTCTAGAACTTTTCACATACTAAACTTCTATTAAGTGCATGCACATAAAAAACATATTTAGTTTCATTTCTGCATCTAAATATTTGTATATGTATATTAATAACATGAGTTCATAATATTTCCACTTGCAGTTCACCTCCACAGGTCTTATTCTAAACTTTTTCTTTAACATTTTCTTTCTTTCTCTGACATCAAGAAACTAGGCTCTCATTATCAGCAATTAACTTACTTTTTTCAGCCCTATTATATACATAAATTGACTTCAGACCTCATAATTCATATGCATTTGAGAAATTTACTTAGTACACTACTTTTCTACTATTCTTTTTATCTTTAGCCTCATATTATTCAAAGTACTATTTTCCAGATTTTACCACTAGCTCCACCTTGGGACTTCCCAGGTTGAGTTAGTGGTAGAGAACCTGCCTGCCAATGCAGGAGAGGTAAGAGATGTGGATTCAATCCCTGGGCTGGGAAGATCCCCTGGAGGAGGGCATGGCAACCTATCCCAGCACGGACAGTATGGCCTGGCAGGCAACAGTCCGTGTAGTTGTAAAGAGTCGGACATGGCTGAAGTGACTTAGCACATTTTCCATAATTAGTTTTTTTTCTTTCCCACTCTCTACATTGTGGTTTGTTATTATCTGTAATAAATTTAGGTTCTTATATCTTGGTTTGTATTTGAATTTGTATTTATGTCACATTAAAAAAATTTATTTTAAATTTACAAACAGTAATGCCTGCCAATGCAGGAGAGGTAAGAGATGTGGATTCGATCCCTGGGCTGGGAAGATCCCCTGGAGGAGGGCATGGCAACCTATCCCAGCACGGACAGTATGGCCTGGCAGGCAACAGTCCGTGTAGTTGTAAAGAGTCGGACATGGCTGAAGTGACTTAGCACATTTTCCATAATTAGTTTTTTTCTTTCCCACTCTCTACATTGTGGTTCATTACATTATTATCTGTAATAAATTTAGGTTCTTATACCTCGGTTTGTATTTGAATTTGTATTTATGTCACATTTAAAAAATTTATTTTAAATTTACAAACAGTAAAATTCACTCTTTTGGGCATAAGCTTGAAAAATGCATGGAGTAATATATCCACCAGCATAGTCTTGGCACAAAACAGTCACACTGAAGTCTCCCCATACATTCCCTTGTAGTTAACCACTTTGTTTCCCCCCAATCTATGGCAAGTACTGATTTGTTTTATATCTCACTTATTTGGTTTTTTCCAGGAATGTCATAGAAATAAAAATATACAATATGCTCACCACTGGTTCTCAATGAAGGAAAATTTTGTTTGCAAGGAATATTTAGCACTGTCCAGAGGTATTTTTGCTGACTGTAGTGGAAGTGGTGTTACTGGCCTGTAGCACATGGGGGTCAGTGGCTGCTCACGTCCTCAGTCGTCTCCAACTCTTTGCGACCCATGGACTGCAGCCCTCCAGGCTTCCCCGTCCTTCACCATCTCCTGAAGTTTGCTCAAACTCATGTCCATTGAATCAATGATGCCATCCACTCATCTCATCCTCTGTTGCCCCTTCTCCTCCTACCCTCAATATTTCCCTGAATCAGAGTCTTTTTCAATAAGTTGGCTCTTCACATCAGATGGCTGAAGTATTAGAGCTTCAGTATCAGTCCTTCCAATGAATATTCAGGACTGACTTCCTTTAGGATGGACTGGTTGATCTCCTTACAGTCCAAGGGACCCTCAAGAGTCTTCTCCAACACCACAGTTCAAAAGCATCACATCTTTGGCACTCAGCCTTCTTCATGGTCCAACTCTCACATCTGTACATGACAACTGGAAAAACCATAGCTTTGAAAATATGTACCTCTGTCAGAAAAGTAATGTCACTGCTTTTTAATATGCAGTCTAGGTTTGTCAATGCTTTTCTTTCAAGGAGCAAGTCTTTTAATTTCATGTCTACAGTCACCATCCAGAGTGATTTTGGAGCCTAAGAAAATGCAATCTGACATTGCTTCCACTTTTTCCCATCTATTTGCCATGAAGCAATGGGACCGTATGCCATGATCTTAGTTTTTTTAATTCTGAGTTTTAAGCCAGTTTTTTCACTCTCCTCTTTCACTTTCATCAAGAGGCTCTTTAGTTCCTCTTTGCTTTCTGCCATTAGGGTGGTGTCATCTACATATCTGAGGCTGTTGATATTTCTCCCAGCCATCTTGATTCCAACTTGAGCTTCATTCAGCCCAGCATTTCCCATGATGCACTCTGCAAAAAAGTTAAATAAGCAGCGTGACAATATACAGTCTTAATGAACTCTTTTTCCAATTTTGAACCAGCCCATTGTTCCACGTAAGATTCTACTTGTTGCTTCCTAACCTGTATACAGGTTTCTCAGGCTGCATGTAAGGTGGTCCAGTATTCCCAGCTCTTTAATAATTTTCCACAGTTTTTTTGATCCACACAGTCAAAGTCATGGACAGTGAAGCAGAAGTAAATTGTTTTTCTGGAATTCCCTTGCTTTTTCTATGATAGAAAGGATGTTGGCAATTTGATCTCTGGTTCCTCTGTCTTTTCTAAAGACAGCTTCCTTTTCAAGCTTGTATAGTACATCTGAAAGTTCTCAGTTCATGTGTTGTTGAAGCCTACCTTGAAGGATTTTGAGCATTACCTTGTTAACATGGGAAATGAGAGCAATTGTGTGATAGTTTGAACATGCTTTGGCATCGCCCTTCTTTGGGATTGGAATGAAAATCGACCTTTTCCAGTCCTGTAGCCACTGCTGAGTTTCCAAATTTACTGGCAAATTGATTGCAGCACTTTAAGGGCATCAGGATTGCTCCTAAATACTCTACAGTACACAATTACTCAGCCCCAAAATTCAATAATGCACAAACTGAGAAACTTTGATGTGGATTTTTTTGGATCTATTTTCTTTCACTTTACGAAGTGTGTTTAAGATTCATTCATGTTATATGAATCAATAGTTTGTTCCTTTTGGTTTTCTTTTCTTTTCTTTTTTTCTTTTGGTTTTCTGATTGGTATTACATTGTGAGTAGCATCTCACATAAGTTACTTAACCATTCAGTGGGAAAGATATCCTTGTTGTTATCAGTTTTTGGCCGTTATAGATAAAACTGTTAGAAACATTTGCATGCATGTTTTGTGTGGACATAAGTTTCATTTCTCTTTGTTAAGTAGAATTGTTATTGCTTCAGTTTGTGTCTTTTCATTATCATAACTCTTTAGTGGCATTAAAATATTTAGATTTTTATAGAGTCCACTTATTATGGATCATGCTTTTGTTATGATTAAATATTCTTAATCTAAACAACACTTATGCATATTTTCCCTGAATTTTTATCCATAATTTTTTATTTTATTTTTTAAATTTGTGCTACATTTTAAGTTAACTTTATAAGATTCAAGGCATGAGTTGAAATTCATTTTTGTACATATGGACATCCAATTTTCAAGTTCCAGTTGTTGAAAAGATTATCCTTTCTTTACTGAAATGTCTTTCTCCAAAAATCTGTTACTATCCATTATATAGTGGTTAAAAAATCAATTGATTACATTTGCATGAGTCAATTTCTAGGTTTCCTATTCTGTTCCATTGATCTATGATTTAGTGAATAGCTTGCTGTCTTAATTAATCTAGATTTTTAGTAAGCCTTGATATCTGAAAGTATGAGTCATCTAACTTTTAAATTATTTTTAAAGTTATTTTGATTATTCTAATTTGTCTTTCCACATAAATTTTAGAATCAGATTGTTGATATATCTTTAAAAGAAAAATTCTCATTGGAACTTTGATATTACATTTAATTTCTAGTTTAACTTGTAGAGATTTGAGTTCTTAATCAGTCTCCCAACATATGAATACAGAATAGCTTTTGCTTTATTTTGGTCTTCTTTGATTTATTTAAATAAATACATAATTTTAAGCATATAGAAACCTACATGTATTTTTTTTAAGTTTCCATGTTACGCTTTCCATAGAACTCACCCTTTCCTCCCCTCTCCCCATGTCCATAAGTCTATTCTCTATGTCTATTTCTCCGTTGCTGCCCTATAAATAACTTCTTTGGCACCATTTCTCTAGATTCCATATATATGTATTAGAGTATGATATTTATCTTTCTCTTTCTGACTTGCTTCACTCTGTATAATAGGTCTTTAAAACATCTATTACTTATTTCTAGTATGTAGAAATATAGTAATCTTTTATCTTGAAACTTTAAAAAAATTTACTTATTGGTTCAGAATCTGTAAGGATATCTGGGTTTTTATATGGAGATAATTATTATATTTCCTTGTTTCCTATCTTGGGTAAGAACATTCAGTCTTTCACCAAAATTATGATGTGTTTAATATGTTTGTGTATGTCCTTTAATAAATTAAGGTAGTTTCCTTCTATTTCTGATATGTGGTTTATTTTCATGAGTAGATATTGAATTTTTGTCAAACGTTTTTCTACACCTATTGAACTGATCATTATTTTTATTTTTTAATATGCTGCTAATATTGTTAACTTTATTGATCAGTTCTTAAATCTTGAACAAGCCTTATAGTCCTAGGATAAACTCCCTTTTCTTATAATGTGTTATCTTTTTTATATGTTTTTTGGAATAAATTTGTCAAAATAGTTTGTGAAGAGTTTTACGTTCATATTCATGAGGGATCTTGATCTGTGGTTTTATTATAATGTCTCGGTCTAGTTTTATATTATAATAGTATTGATCTTATACAATTTGTTGGGAAGTGTTTTACTCTTTAATTTTCTGAAGATATTGTATGGCATTGGTGCTATTCTCCTTAAAAGTTTGGTAAAGTTTACCACTAAACACCTCCAGTCTTAGGAGGATTTTTTTTTAATAACTTTTTTATTACAAATTAAATTTCTTTATCATTTAAGTTGTCTATTGTCTTTTAATAAGATTAGATAGATTATGTCTTTCCTAAAATCAGTCCATTTTAACAAAATTTTCAAATTATGGAAAACTATTTTTAATAGTATTCTGTTACTATCTTTATTGTGTATGGGTTCTGAAGTGAGGCTTTCTTTTTCATTCCTGGTGTTGCTAATTTTGTCTTCATTTTCTTTTCAATTTTGTAAAAAATTTCATTAATCTTTCTAGAGCTTCATCTACTTTATTAATCTTTTCAAAGAACTAACTTTTTGTTTAATTGATCCCTATTATTTTTCTTTTTAAAATTTCATTACATTTTACTTTTATCCTTATGATCTGCTTTTTTCTGATTGCTTAGGATATAAGTGCTTGTCTTTTTCTAGTTCCTAAAGTAGAAGCTCAGAATACTCTTTTGAGATCGTTCTTCTTTTTCTTTTTAAAAACAGAAGCATTAAATGCTAAAGTTCCTTCTCAGTACTGCTTTAATTACATTCCATAATTTTTTTAAATTTATTCTTTTTTAATTGAAGGATAATTGCTTTTTTAGAATTGTGTTATTTTCTGTCAAACCTCAACATGAAGCAGCTATAGGTATACATATTATCCCTCTTTTTTTTCCTCTTTCACTTTCATCAAGAGGCTCTTTAGTTCCTCTTTGCTTTCTGCCATTAGGGTGGTGTCATCTACATATCTGAGGCTGTTGATATTTCTCCCAGCCATCTTGATTCCAACTTGAGCTTCATTCAGCCCAGCATTTCCCATGATGCACTCTGCAAAAAAGTTAAATAAGCAGCGTGACAATATACAGTCTTAATGAACTCTTTTTCCAATTTTGAACCAGCCCATTGTTCCACGTAAGATTCTACTTGTTGCTTACTAACCTGTATACAGGTTTCTCAGGCTGCATGTAAGGTGGTCCAGTATTCCCAGCTCTTTAATAATTTTCCACAGTTTTTTTGATCCACACAGTCAAAGTCATGGACAGTGAAGCAGAAGTAAATTGTTTTTCTGGAATTCCCTTGCTTTTTCTATGATAGAAAGGATGTTGGCAATTTGATCTCTGGTTCCTCTGTCTTTTCTAAAGACAGCTTCCTTTTCAAGCTTGTATAGTACATCTGAAAGTTCTCAGTTCATGTGTTGTTGAAGCCTACCTTGAAGGATTTTGAGCATTACCTTGTTAACATGGGAAATGAGAGCAATTGTGTGATAGTTTGAACATGCTTTGGCATCGCCCTTCTTTGGGATTGGAATGAAAATCGACCTTTTCCAGTCCTGTAGCCACTGCTGAGTTTCCAAATTTACTGGCAAATTGATTGCAGCACTTTAAGGGCATCAGGATTGCTCCTAAATACTCTACAGTACACAATTACTCAGCCCCAAAATTCAATAATGCACAAACTGAGAAACTTTGATGTGGATTTTTTTGGATCTATTTTCTTTCACTTTACAAAGTGTGTTTAAGATTCATTCATGTTATATGAATCAATAGTTTGTTCCTTTTGGTTTTCTTTTCTTTTCTTTTTTTCTTTTGGTTTTCTGATTGGTATTACATTGTGAGTAGCATCTCACATAAGTTACTTAACCATTCAGTGGGAAAGATATCCTTGTTGTTATCAGTTTTTGGCCGTTATAGATAAAACTGTTAGAAACATTTGCATGCATGTTTTGTGTGGACATAAGTTTCATTTCTCTTTGTTAAGTAGAATTGTTATTGCTTCAGTTTGTGTCTTTTCATTATCATAACTCTTTAGTGGCATTAAAATATTTAGATTTTTATAGAGTCCACTTATTATGGATCATGCTTTTGTTATGATTAAATATTCTTAATCTAAACAACACTTATGCATATTTTCCCTGAATTTTTATCCATAATTTTTTATTTTATTTTTTAAATTTGTGCTACATTTTAAGTTAACTTTATAAGATTCAAGGCATGAGTTGAAATTCATTTTTGTACATATGGACATCCAATTTTCAAGTTCCAGTTGTTGAAAAGATTATCCTTTCTTTACTGAAATGTCTTTCTCCAAAAATCTGTTACTATCCATTATATAGTGGTTAAAAAATCAATTGATTACATTTGCATGAGTCAATTTCTAGGTTTCCTATTCTGTTCCATTGATCTATGATTTAGTGAATAGCTTGCTGTCTTAATTAATCTAGATTTTTAGTAAGCCTTGATATCTGAAAGTATGAGTCATCTAACTTTTAAATTATTTTTAAAGTTATTTTGATTATTCTAATTTGTCTTTCCACATAAATTTTAGAATCAGATTGTTGATATATCTTTAAAAGAAAAATTCTCATTGGAACTTTGATATTACATTTAATTTCTAGTTTAACTTGTAGAGATTTGAGTTCTTAATCAGTCTCCCAACATATGAATACAGAATAGCTTTTGCTTTATTTTGGTCTTCTTTGATTTATTTAAATAAATACATAATTTTAAGCATATAGAAACCTACATGTATTTTTTTTAAGTTTCCATGTTACGCTTTCCATAGAACTCACCCTTTCCTCCCCTCTCCCCATGTCCATAAGTCTATTCTCTATGTCTATTTCTCCGTTGCTGCCCTATAAATAACTTCTTTGGCACCATTTCTCTAGATTCCATATATATGTATTAGAGTATGATATTTATCTTTCTCTTTCTGACTTGCTTCACTCTGTATAATAGGTCTTTAAAACATCTATTACTTATTTCTAGTATGTAGAAATATAGTAATCTTTTATCTTGAAACTTTAAAAAATTTACTTATTGGTTCAGAATCTGTAAGGATATCTGGGTTTTTATATGGAGATAATTATTATATTTCCTTGTTTCCTATCTTGGGTAAGAACATTCAGTCTTTCACCAAAATTATGATGTGTTTAATATGTTTGTGTATGTCCTTTAATAAATTAAGGTAGTTTCCTTCTATTTCTGATATGTGGTTTATTTTCATGAGTAGATATTGAATTTTTGTCAAACGTTTTTCTACACCTATTGAACTGATCATTATTTTTATTTTTTAATATGCTGCTAATATTGTTAACTTTATTGATCAGTTCTTAAATCTTGAACAAGCCTTATAGTCCTAGGATAAACTCCCTTTTCTTATAATGTGTTATCTTTTTTATATGTTTTTTGGAATAAATTTGTCAAAATAGTTTGTGAAGAGTTTTACGTTCATATTCATGAGGGATCTTGATCTGTGGTTTTATTATAATGTCTCGGTCTAGTTTTATATTATAATAGTATTGATCTTATACAATTTGTTGGGAAGTGTTTTACTCTTTAATTTTCTGAAGATATTGTATGGCATTGGTGCTATTCTCCTTAAAAGTTTGGTAAAGTTTACCACTAAACACCTCCAGTCTTAGGAGGATTTTTTTTTAATAACTTTTTTATTACAAATTAAATTTCTTTATCATTTAAGTTGTCTATTGTCTTTTAATAAGATTAGATAGATTATGTCTTTCCTAAAATCAGTCCATTTTAACAAAATTTTCAAATTATGGAAAACTATTTTTAATAGTATTCTGTTACTATCTTTATTGTGTATGGGTTCTGAAGTGAGGCTTTCTTTTTCATTCCTGGTGTTGCTAATTTTGTCTTCATTTTCTTTTCAATTTTGTAAAAAATTTCATTAATCTTTCTAGAGCTTCATCTACTTTATTAATCTTTTCAAAGAACTAACTTTTTGTTTAATTGATCCCTATTATTTTTCTTTTTAAAATTTCATTACATTTTACTTTTATCCTTATGATCTGCTTTTTTCTGATTGCTTAAGATATAAGTGCTTGTCTTTTTCTAGTTCCTAAAGTAGAAGCTCAGAATACTCTTTTGAGATCGTTCTTCTTTTTCTTTTTAAAAACAGAAGCATTAAATGCTAAAGTTCCTTCTCAGTACTGCTTTAATTACATTCCATAATTTTTTTTGAATTTATTCTTTTTTAATTGAAGGATAATTGCTTTTTTAGAATTGTGTTATTTTCTGTCAAACCTCAACATGAATCAGCTATAGGTATACATATTATCCCTCTTTTTTAACTTCCCTCCCATTTGCCGCCCCATTCCATACCTCTAGATTGATACAGAGCCTCTGAGTTTTCTGAAATATACAGCAAATTCCCATTGGCTATCTATTTTACAGATGGTAATGTAAGTTTCCATGTTACTCTTTCCATACATCTCACCTCTCCTCCCCTCTCCCCATGTCCACAAGTCTATTCTCTATGTCTGTTTTGCATAAGATCCTTGCTGGGTACAATAAGGTTGTTTATAGGTTTTTCCTTTTCAGTCCTTTAAATATATCCTGCCATTCCCTTCTGGCCTGAAGAGTTTCTGCTGAAAGATCAGCTGTTAAACACATGGGGTTTCCCTTGTATGTTACTTGTTGCTTTGCCTTGCTGCTTTTAATATTCCTTCTTTGTGTTTAGTCTTTGGTAGTTTGATTATTATGTGTCTTTGCAAGTTTCTCCTTGGGTTTATCCTGTATGGGACTCTTGATTGACTATTTCTTTTCCCATGTTGGGGAAATTTTCAACCATAATTTCTTCAAAAATGTTATCATATCCTTTCTTTTTCTCTTTTTCTCCTGAGACCCCTATAATTTGAATGTTGGTGCATTTGGTATTGTCCCAGAGGTCTCTGAGACTGTCCTTAGTTTTTTTCATTTTTTTAAAACTTTATTCTGTTCTTTAGAAGTTATTTCCACCATTTTATCTTCCAGTTCACGGATTCATTATTCTGCTTCAGATATTCTGCTGTTGATTCCTTCTGAAGTATTTTTACTTTCAGTAATTGTGCTGTTTGTCTCTGTATGTTTGTTCTTTAATTCTTCTAGGTCTTTGTTAATTGATTCTTGTATTTTCTCCATTCTGTTTTCAAAGGTTTTTTTTTTTTTTTATCATATTTACTATCATTATTCTGAATTCTTTTTTAGGTAATTTGTCTTTTTCCTCTTCATTTATTTGGACTTCTGTGTTTTAACTTGTTCCTTCACTTGTGCAGTATTTCTCTGCCTTATTATTATTATTTTTTTTAACTTATTGTGTTTGAGGTCTCCTTTTCCCAGGCTTCAAGGTTGAATTCTTTCTTCCTTTTGAGTTCTGCTTTCCTAAGTTTGATACAGTGGTTTGTCTAGGCTTTATATAGGTTGGATTTATGCTGAGGTTGTTTTTTTTTTTCCTCTGATGGGCAGGGCTGAGTGAGGTGGTAATCCTGTCTGCTGATGATTGGGTTTGTATTTTTGTTTTGTTGTTTAGATGAAGTGTCCCGCACGGGCTGCTACTGGTAGTTGGGTGATGCCAGGTCTTGTATTCAAGTGGTTTCCTTTGTGTGAGTTCTCACTATTTGATACTCCCTAGGGTTAGTTCTCTGGTAGTCTAGGGCCTGAGAGTCAGTGCTCCCACTCCAAAAGCTCAGGGCTTGATCTCTGGTCAGGAATGATGATTCCATAAGTGATTTGTTATGGCATTAAGTGAGATTAAAGCAAATACCCAAAAGTGAGCAATCAAAGATGAATCCCAGATAATGGCAGTTACAAAATCAAGGAAATAATAATTAAAATAATGGAATATACACATATACATATATACCCATAAGCAAAATTAAAAAGTCCAACAAAAATAAAGTACAATAGTTTGACCTGGTGAACAGAGGAAACCAAAAATTATATCTACCAAGTTAAGAACAAGACTAACTAAAGCACAAACTAGAAAACAAACTAATGCAAGGTGCCAAGTGGGGAATAAAGCAATGAAACCAAAACAAATATTTTGAGAAGAAAGGAAAGAAAGAAAAGAAAGAAAGAATAGATATGAAAATCTAAGTAGAGGTAGTTGAAGAAAATAAATATACATTAAAGATTAACAGCAAGGGGGAAAAACAGTAGGAAAAGCAAACAAAGGAATAAATGTTGAAAATACGCTAATAGATGTAGATATTAAAAATTAAAATTAAAAAAAGAGAAAAGAATAAAAAAGGAAGAGAGAGAAAAAAGAAAGGAAAGCTCCATAGAACTGCAAAAGCCCAATGGAGAAGCAGAGGTTTATAACAACAATAAAGTGTGACTGAAAACAAAATACAAGAAGCTCAAAAGATTAACTAGATTTCGTAATGCCAATAAAATCAACAGCTACAATGAAGTTAGGGGGGAGAAAAAGAAAAAAAAAATCCAAAAGAAACTATAAGAACAAGATAAAACAGAAGAATAAAAAATGTTGTTCTTGAGTCACTGCTGTCAAGGTCCTTTCCTTTGCTGGGAGTAACAGTCCACTTCACCTCCTTAGGACGCCCTCCAACACTGTACTGGTTTCTGGACCTGCTGTGGGGGCAGCTCAGATTCTAATCTGGTCCTACTACTTGTGTTCTTGCCTCCAAGGTACAGCTATCAGAACTAGTACATTTTCTTTTGTGGGAGCTCTGAATATCCTTTTATATATTTCATAGACACAGAGTCTGACTACTTGATTGTGTGGATTTAATCTACAGCTATTTCTGCTTTATTGACTATGCCAAAGCCTTTGACTGTGTGGATCACAACAAACTGCAGACAATTTTGGAAGAGACGGGAATACCAGACCACCTGACCTGCCTCTTGAGAAATCTGTATGCAGGTCAGAAAGCAACAGTTAGAATTGGACATGGAACAATAGACTGGTTCCAAATAGGAAAAGGAGTACGTCAAGGCTGTATATTGTCATCCTGCTTATTTAACTTCTATGCGGAGTACATCATAACAAACGCTGGGCTGGATGAAGCAGAAGCTGGAATCAAGATTGCCAGGAGAAATATCAATAACTTCAGATATGCAGATGACACTACCCTTACAGCAGAAAATGAAAAGGAACTCAAAAGCCTCTTGATGAAAGTGAAAGAGGAGAGTGAAAAAGTTGGCTTAAAGCTCAACATTCAGAAAACGAAGGTCATGACATCTGGTCCAATCACTGCATGGGAAATAGATAGGGAAACAGTGGAAACAGTGGCAGACTTTATTTTGTGGGGCTCCGAAATCACTGAAGATGGTGATTGCAGCCATGAAATTAAAAGACACTTACTCCGTGGAAGAAAATTATGACCTACCTAGATAGCATGTTGAGAAGCAGAGACATTACTTTGCCAACAAAGGTCCATCTCGTCAAGGCTATGGTTTTTCCAGTGGTCATGTATGGATGTGAGAGTTGGACTGTGAGGAAGGCTGAGCGCCAAAGAACTGATGCTTTTGAACTGTGGTGTTGGAGAAGGCTCTTGAGAGTCCCTTGGACTGCAAGGAGATCCAACCAGTCCATTCAGAAGGAGATCAGCCCTGGGATTTCTTTGGAAGGAATGNTCAAGGCTATGGTTTTTCCAGTGGTCATGTATGGATGTGAGAGTTGGACTGTGAGGAAGGCTGAGCGCCAAAGAACTGATGCTTTTGAACTGTGGTGTTGGAGAAGACTCTTGAGAGTCCCTTGAACTGCAGGGAGATCCAACCAGTCCATCCTAAAGGTGATCAGTCCTGAGTGTTCATTGGAAGGACTGATGCTGAAGCTGAAACTCCAACACTTTGGCCATCTGATGCAAAGAACTGACTTATTTGAAAGGACCCTGATGTTGGGAAAGATTGAATGCATGAGGAGAAGGGGATGACAGAGGATGAGATGGTTGTATTGCATCACTGACTCGATGAACATGAGTTTGAGTCCAGGAGTTGGTGATGGTCAGAGTGTGTTGCAGTCCATGGGGTCGCAAAGAGTTGGACATGACTGAGTGACTGAACTGAACTGAACTGAATCTACAGCTTGTAGTTGATGGGAAGGTTTTGGATCTTCTTCATTAGCCACACTGCCCCTGGGTTTCAATTGCAGTTTTATATCCACCTCTGCATTTGGACCATCCACTCAGGTTTGATCCTGAGGCTATCCTGGAGGATTTGGGATTGCTCCTATTAGGGCCAGGTATGGAGGTGGTACAGCTTCTTTGGTCACAGGGCTTCTGTCAGCACCAGATATTCAGGGGCATTGGCAGCTAGGGCAGCAGGAAATATAGCACTCTAGCAATCCCAAAGAAAGGCAATGCCAAAGAATGTTCAAACTACTGCAGAGTTGCACTCATCTCACATGCTAGTAAAGTAATGCTGAAAATTCTCCAAGTCAGGCTTTAGCAATACCTGAACCATGAATTTCCAGATGTTCAAGCTGGTTTTAGAAAAGGCAGAGGAACAAGAGATCAAGTTGCCAACATCTGCTGGATTGGCATCACTGACTCGATGAACATGAGTTTGAGTGGACTCCAGGAGCTGGTGATGGTCAGAGTGTGTTGCAGTCCATGGGGTCACAAAGAGTTGGACATGACTGAGCGACAGAACTGAACTGAAATGAATCTACAGCTTGTAGTTGATGGGAAGGTTTTGGATCTTCTTCATTAGCCATACTGCCCCTGGGTTTCAATTGCAGTTCTATATCCACCTCTGCATTTGGATCATCCACTCAGGTTTGATCCTGAGGCTACCCTGGAGGATTTGGGATTGCTCCTATTAGGGCCAGGTGTGGAGGTGGTACAGCTTCTTTGGTCGCAGGGCTTCTGTCAGCACCAGATGTTCAGGGGCATTGGCGGCTAGGGCAGCAGGAAATATAGCACTCTAGCAATCCCAAAGAAAGGCAGTGCCAAAGAATGCTCAAACTACTGCACAATTGCACTCATCTCACATGCTAGTAAAGTAATGCTCAAAATTCTTCAAGCCAGGCTTCAGCAATACGTGAACCGTGAACTTCCAGATGTTCAAGCTGGTTTTAGAAAAGGCAGAGGAACCAGAGATCAAATTGCCAACATCTGCTGGTTCATGGAAAAAACAAGAGAGTTCCAGAAAAACATCTGTTTCTGCTTTATTGACTATGCCAAAGCCTTTGACTGTGTGGATCACAATAAACTGTGGAAAATTCTGAGAGAGACGGGAATACCAGACCACCTGACCTGCCTCTTGAGAAACCTATATGCAGGTCAGGAAGCAACAGTTAGAACTGGACATGGAACAACAGACTGGTTCCAAATAGGAAAAGGAGCACGTCAAGGCTGTATATTGTTACACTGCTTAATTAACTTCTATGCAGAGTACATCATGAGAAACGCTGGGCTGGAAGAAGCACAAGCTGGAATCAAGATTGCCAGGAGAAGTATCAATGACCTCAGATATGCAGATGACACCACCCTTATGGCAGAAAGTGAAGAGGAACTAAAAAGCCTCTTGATGAAAGTGAAAGAGGAGAATGAAAAAGTTGGCTTAAAGCTCAACATTCAGAAAATGAAGATCATGGCATCT
>SJYX01017604.1:633367-643533 GCA_006410675.1 Oreotragus oreotragus | reverse complement strand
CCATCTATTAGTGTCCTCTTTGATTTCTTTCATCAGTGTTTTATAGTTTTCTATATATAGGTCTTTAGTTTCTTTAGGTAGATATATTCCTAAGTATTTTATTCTTTTCGTTGCAATGGTGAATGGAATTGTTTCCTTAATTTCGTTTTCTACTTTCTCATTATTAGTGTATAGGAATGCAAGGGATTTCTGTGTGTTGATTTTATATCCTGCAACTTTACTATATTCATTGATTAGCTCTAGTAATTTTCTGGTCTAATCTTTAGGGTTTTCTATGTAGAGGATCATGTCATCTGCAAACAGTGAGAGTTTTACTTCTTCTTTTCCAATTTGAATTCCTTTTATTTCCTTTTCTGCTCTGATTGCTGTGGCCAAAACTTCCAGAACTATGTTGAATAGTACCGGTGAAAGTGGGCACCCTTGTCTTATTCCTGACTTTAGGGGGAATGCTTTCAATTTTTCACCATTGAGGATAATGTTTGCTGTGGGTTTGTCGTATATAGCTTTTATTATGTTGAGGTATGTTCCTTCTATTCCTGCTTTCTGGAGAGTTTTTATCATAAATGGATGTTGAATTTTATCAAAGGGACATTTTTCCTTTTAAAAAAATTATTTTTGGCTGTGCTGGGCCCCTTTTGCTGTGCAAGCTTTCTCTAGTTGTGTTGAGTGAGAGCTACTCTCTAGGTGCGATGCATGGGCTTCTCATTGCGGCGGCTTCTCTTAATGTGGAGCATGGGGTCTAAGTGCCTTGGCTTCAGTAGTTATGCCTCCCCGGCTCTAGAGTACAGGCTCAGTAGTTGTGGTGTATGGATTTAGTTGCTCTGCACCATAGGGGGTCTTCCCAGACCAAGAATTGAACCTGTGTTTCCTGCATTGGCAGGTACAGGCTCAGTAGTTGTGGTGTATGGATTTAGTTGCTCTGCACCATAGGGGGTCTTCCCAGACCAAGAATTGAACCTGTGTTTCCTGCATTGGCAGGTAGGTTCTTTATCACTGAGCCACCAAGGAAACCTGATATTTTTCTTGAATATTTCCAATTCATTTCATTTCATCTCTAATTGAATTGAATTTTTAAATTCTTATTTCTCATCAGTTATTCATGTCCATTACCTTCCACAAAAGTGAGGTTTTAAGGAAGTTTTTTCTTTGGTCTCATTCTGCTTTGATAAAGTTCTAAAGTCAGCAAGATAACTTTGCATTTTTATCACTTTTATCAATTTTCTTCCCAGGTGTACTTCCACTTTGGCTGGTTTTTACTGGCACCAATGTGGGTTATTCTATTGAAAATTTGCATGGAAAATATTAGAAATACTGTTTTCCAGGATTCCCTCTGGAAAACATTAAAGATAGCCTAGCCATTTCTTAATATCAGTTTACTTATATGGAAATTGCATGAGAGGTTTCAATTGACTTATATAGCCTAAGAATTTATTAAGGGAGTCAAGGATAGATATTATGGAAGTAAATGACTAAATGTTATATATATTTGTAAGAAGGTGTTGGTATGGCAAATCTAAATCATAAACATTTTGATACTGCTGAAGTATTTTTTCCCAAGTTTCAGGAATGTACATATGGGTGTGGTAAAATAAAGATGACTACACGTTTTTGGCTTTTTTTCTTATTAAGCAATGAGGACTGGTTCCCTTTCTTATATCTAGACTGCTCTTAACACTTCTTTGGCCAATAGAAAGAAGGCTGTGGGCTTCCAGAATTTTGGGACTCCCAAGGTTAGGTCTTAGAGTCACAGTATTCACCCTGGCCTTTTGGGATGTTTGCCTGAGGTAGACAGAGGGAAGAAACCACCACCCACCGGGTAAGAAGCCCGACTACCTGAGACTACTGTTCTATGAAGAAGCCCGTGCTGGAAAGAGGCTCAAGCTGGACATGTGAAGATGTCACATGAGGACAGGGTGAATGCCTTGTCCCAGATAGTTCAGACAACGGACTTACACATCAGACATGTGAGTGGAGAGACCATACTGAACATTTCATTCCTAAAACATGTGAAGCTGACGGGGAACAAGAAAGCCAATTGTTAGTCAGAATTGAGGCCCTATATATGAAAAGGATATGAAAAGGTAGTCCAGAGCAAAAAGTGGTAATGCCTTTGTTCAGAAAGCATGCAGAGATCTGAGACACCCATGGGGAAATGTCTCCTGACACTGGGAAAAATAACTGTTATATTGGTGATTTTTTCACACACATAACTGAACAGGAAACAGTGAAAGTGAATATCTTTTGTTGTTCAGTCACTCAGGTGTGTCTGACTCTTTGAGACTCCACAGAATGCAGCACTCCAGTTTTCCCTGTCCTTCAGTATCTCTCAGAGTTGTCTTAAACTCATGTCCATGGAATCAGTGATGCCATCCAGTTCTCATTCTCCATTGCTCCTTCTCCTCCTTCCCTCAATCTTTCCCAACATTAGGGTCTTTTCCAATGAGTTGGCTCTTTGCATCAAATGGTTAAAGTATTGGAGCTTTAGCGTCAGTTCTTCCAATGAATATTCAGGGTTGATTTCCTTTATGATTGGCTGATTTGATCTCCTTGCACTCTGAGAGAGTCTCAAGAGACTTCTCCAGCACCACAGTTTAAAAGCATGAGTTCTTCAGTACTCAACCTTCTTTATGATCCAACTCTCACATCTGTACACCAATACTAAACCATAGCTTTGACTATACAGACTTTTGTTGGCAAAGTGATGTCTCTTTTTAATATGCCTTTTAAGGTGCTATCTAGGTTTGTCATAGCTTTTCTTCCAAGGAGCAAGAGTCTTTTACTTTCATGGTTTCAGTCACCATCCAGAGATTTTGGAGCTGCCAAAAATACAGACTGTCACTCTTTTCATTTTTTTCCCATCTATTTGCATGAAGTGATGGGACTGGATGCCTTGATCTTAGTTTTCTGAATGCTGTGTTTTAAGCCATTATTTCCCACTCTCCTTTTTCACCATCAAGAGGCTCTTTAGTTCTTCTTCACTTTCTACCATTTGGGTGGTCTCATCTGCATATCTGAGGTTACTGCTATTTCTCCCTGCAATCTTGACCCCAGCTTCAGCTTCATCCAGCCCAGTATTTCTCATGATATACTCTGCATATAATTTAAATAAGCAGGGTGACAATATACAGCCTTGGTGTATTCCTTTCCCAATTTTGAACCAGTCCATTGTTCCGTGTCCAGGTTCTAACTGCTTCTCCTTGACCTGCATACAGGTTTCTCAGGAGGCAAATAAGGTAGACTGGTATTCCCATCTCTTTAAAAATTTTCCACAGTTTGTTATGATCCACACAGTCAAAGGCTTTGGCGTAGCCAATAAAGCAGAAATAGATGTTTTTCTGGAATTCCTTTTCCTTTTCTATGATACAACTAATGTTGGCAATTTGATCTCTGGTTTTTATGTCTTTTCTAAATTCAGCTTGAACATCTGGAAGTTCTCGGTTCACATATTGGTGAAGCCTAGCTTGAAGGAGTTTGAGCATAACCTTGCTAGCATGGGGAAGGAGTGCAATTGTGTGATATTCTGAACATTCTTTGGTATTATCCTTCTTTTGGACTGAAATGAAAACTGACCTTTTCCCGTCCTGTGGCCATTGCTGAGTTCTCCAAATTTGCTGGCATGTTGAGTGTAGCACTTTAACAGCATCATCTTTTAGGATCTGAAATAACTCAGCTGGAATTCTATCACCTCTACTAGCTTTATTCATAATCTTTAGATTTTATTGGATAGGAAACCAATAGTTATTCACTGATAGTGTCAAACATAGTTTCTTTATGAAATTTTGAAAAGCTTTACGTGACTTTTCATAAATTATCTGAGTTTTCTTCTAGTTATGTTCAAAGTGAAATTCACCATAGAAAATTATTTGGTTGTCTCCTTAAATATTACTGCACAATTAGGGTGGGAGATAGCAAAATTTAAACAAAACATAAAGAGCAATAATGTATTTTTAAAATTCACTCATGTCATGAATAGATTAGGCTTCTGAAAAGCTATTTTTTTAAATTTATCTTTAATTGGAGGATAATTCCTTAACCGAGGAGCTGTTTAAACTACCACTTCAGCACTATCACTCTGAGAAAAAAAATAGGAATATTACTATCAGCAAATATCCTCTATTGGATGTCACCATTGGATATTTCATAATGTTAATAACATTCAATGTGGAAGAATAACATCAACTGAGGATGGGATAAAGATTTTAATATTTTCTACAGTTGATCTGGTGGCTCAAATTTCAAAGAATCCACTTGCAAAAAAGGAAACCTGGGTTATATCTCTGGTTCCAGAAGATCCCCTTGAAAAGAGAATGGCTACCCACTCCAGTATTCTTGCCTGGAGAATTCCATGGACAGAGGAGCCTGGCGGGCTATAATCAATAGGGTCACAAAGAGTTGTACATGGCTGAATGACTAACACTTTCACAGTTAAATTAAGTTACTGTTAAGCAGACTAAGACTCAATTTTACATGTCTACATGTATATGATGAAGAAGTATTGAACACTATTGCTGTCTCTATAACTGAAAACCAAGATACAAGATAATTTTGGTTATTTGGTTAAATTATCCATTTATGATCCATGGTGTGTAGACTAGAAAAAGCTCATCAAGATCAGAAGGCAGGGCATCAGCACTTGTGGAGCACTCTTAGTTGTAAGTTTTAAAGCAGGTTTTTCCTTCTCAAAATGTGCTAGCATCTCTATGTAGGTCTACAGAAACTTAGTTCCTCAGAACTGATGACAAAAAGCATTAGCTGTGAGATTTTGTTCAGTGTGGATGAAAGCTCTGAAAATAGTGAATATTATCAACTCACAGATAATGATTGTGTGTCTTTTCAGAGTACTGTGTGAAGAAATGTACAGTGACTAAAGTTTATTGGTTTTGAAGGAAAAATATTCTCATATAATTTCTGAGCTGAAAATAGGCTTTAGAAGAATCCTGATGCCATCTTCAACTGACATACTAGTAGGTCTTAGTGATGTATTTTGAATCGTGAAGTATCTGATTTACTTCTTCAGAGAAAAACTACTAGAATTTGTTTGTTAAATATATCAGTATTTTAAAGACAGAGTTTGACTGCATTATAATCCATTTGTATATTGTACTGTCTTTTAAAATATTTGTAATAAAGTTTCTGAAGAGCAAAGAAAATAATTCTGATTAAGGTTTAACTCCTACCACTCAATCATTGTTTTTTGCCCCTCCGAAACTTTATTATTTGTATTTTAAAATTACATTTGAATTATATACCACAGTATATGAAAAAATGATTTTCCAGGCCAAATTCTCCCTAATTTAATATGCTCATCAAATTAGTGTATACAGAGGACAAGTTTTCTTCAATGAGAAATCATTGTGCTATTCTCAGGCATTTTTTTTAAATAATGATGCCCAGAAATATGACAAAGCCACCAAATGTTTATGCTGAATTATTGTGAGCTAAGGTTTTCTAACTTAATAGAAGAAACATAAGAAATAAAACCCACAGGTGTGGACATTCATTTATAGCTATTTGCCATTAAACTGAATATAGGAGTCATGATGAAAAATCTCATGCAATTTATCCAACATTTATGTGAGACTACTTTTGTTATTACCATTACTAGTGACTCTTATTAATTTTCAATATATTTTTATCCTTTTAAAATGGAGATTTTTGTGCTCCTAAATTTTTTGTTTTGTATGTTCATTAAATGTCCAGTGGATTTTAAAACCTGAGAAACAATCTTCTGTTAGCCTCCTTCATGACACTGTCATGATGGCATCCCAGAATGTCTCTTCTCTGAGCATGGATACTTGTTGGAGAATTCTTTTTAACAGGGTTTACTCATGCACCAAAAGTTATTGGAATGTCCCTTCACCCTTTTGCTCTTCCCTGACCACATTTATCAAGAGATTCATGACTGTGTAAAACATTAATGCTTATATCGATTTCTGGTTTTTAAGGTCAGTGTAGTAAAACAGTGAGTGCTTATTAGGTACAAGCTATGTATAACAAGCCTTCTTTTTGCAGTTATTTTTATACATAAAAACAGAAAAACCAGGCATGCTAGGAATTTGTTAAAAAAAAAAAAAAAAAGAAAGGAAGGAGGGGAATGTGTCGTTCTTTTTTCCAGATGCAGAGGCCCTGGGTGTGATACAGGTGTGTGTGGGCTCAGTTGCTCCATTGTGTCAGACTCTTTGCAGCCACCTGGACTGTAGCCTACCAAACTCCTCTGTCCATGGAATTCTCCAGGCAAGGATACGGGAGTGGATTGCCATTTCCTTCTCCAAGGGATCTTCCCTGACCCAGAGATTGAATCTGTGTCTCTATGTCTCTTGCATTGGCAGGCAGATTCTTCACCACTAGTACCACCTGGGAAGATGAGTGATTTATTACAGGGATCTGACCTTGCACAATCACAATTATTGGTTAAACTTATTGGTTAAACATACATCTGCTTTTGAAACTTGGCTTTAAGTCCACAAGGCAGCCATTTTGAAAGAAATTATGCGTGTGATGCAGGTCTATTATTATTTTGAAGCCCTGTACAAAGAAGTCTTGCTGTATTCTATCTATAATTTTGAATAAGAAACAATGACAGCCTTCTATTTTGAGATTAAAAACATCAAGACTATAGTAAATAATCAGTTAAAGAAAATTTTAGATAAGGAAAAATCTGTCAGTGGACTCAGCAGATCTTTACACTCATGCCAATACTTCTTTCCTGTTCCTACCATTCTAACTATGAATACAAATGGGCTCAGGAAGTAGGAAACCCTATTTAACGGCATGACTTACAATACCAACATGAAATTCATTCATTGTTATTCTTCCTTTTTAGGGACTAGCTCTGAAGCTACAAGTTACAGACAGTAGAGGAGGGAAATGATTCATAGAAAGAAGAGAGAGAATGATAGCACTAGCAAAAGTAGGAGGTAAGAAGTTTCAATAAAGACTTTATGTAGTTGCTGGATAATAATGTGGATTAGGTAGTGGGCTATGGGAATGAGTCTTCATAAGATTCAGAGTTGGAAGGCACAAAGGTGTTTGTCTTTTTTTTTTTTTTTANGCCCACCAGGCTCCTCCATCCATGGGATTCTCTAGGCAAGAATACTGGAATGAGTTGCCATTTCCTTCTCCAGGGAATCTTCCCGACTCAGGGATCGAACCCAGGTCTCCACATTACAGGCAGATGCTTTAACCTCTGAGCCACCCGGGGAAGCCCACCTGTGAAGAAAGCTGAATGCTAAAGAATTGATTCTTTTGAACTGTGGTGTTGGAAAAGAATCTTGAGAGTCTTTTGGACTGCAAGGAGATCCAACCAGTCCATTCTAAAGGAGATCGGTCCTGGGTGTTCATTGGAAGGACTGATGCTAAAGCTGAAACTCTAATACTTTGGCCATCTCATGCGAAGAGTTGACTCACTGGAAAAGTCTCTGATGCTGGGAGGGTTTGGGGGCAGGAGGAGAAGGGGACAACAGAGGATGAGATGGCTGGATGGCATCACCAACTCGATGGACATGAGTCTGAGTGAACTCTGGGAGTTGGTGCTGGACAGGGAGGCCTGGTGTGCTGCGATTCATGGGGTCTCAAAGAGTCGGACATGACTGAGCAACTGAACTGAACTGAATTGAAGGTAGGCGTGACTAAGAGAAGGATGAGAAATTCAAAAAGCCCTTGAGTATTGGAGAAGGCAATGGCAACCCACTCCAGTACTCTTGCCTGGAGAATCCCATGGACGGAGGAGCCTGGTAGGCTGCGGTCCATGGGGTCGCTAAGAGTTGGAAACGACTGAGCATATTCACTTTCTCTTTTCATTTTCATGCATTGGAGAAGGAAATGGCAACCCACTCCAATATTCTTGCCTGGAGAATCCCAGGGACAGAGGAGCCTATTGGGCTGCCGTCTATGGGGTCGCACAGAGTCGGACACGACTGAGGCGACTTAGCAGCAGCATAGACAAGTAGGCATGGAGTGCCCACACCAACTTTGTAGACTGTTTTACAAGATTTTGTAGAAATACTGAACATCTTGACAAATCCACGTAAGGACAATCATGAGTGTAGGGCTTCCCTGGTAGTTCAGATGGTAAAGAATCTGCCTGCAATGCAGGGGACCTGCGTTTGGTCCTTGGGTCAGGAAGATAGATCCCCTGGAAAAAGGAATGGCAACCCACTCCATTTCTTGCCTGGAGAATCCCATGGACAGAGGAGCCTCATGGGCTACAGTCCATAGGGTCACAAAGAGTTGGACATGACCGAGTGGCTAACACACACACACAGTGATGTACAAAGCAGTGACCTATACATTAACAAAGGACCTTCCCCCACTCCATTTTCTCTATACTGCATAGTCCCCTACAACCTGAGGAAGAATCAAGAAAGAATTGGGAATCCTGAATTAGCAAATGTTAAATTTTAAATTCTTGGGTTTGTTTAACATTGACTAAGCTTTTGTTTTCTGCCTTTTGGCATAACATAACATAGCTGCTGAGTAGGGATCCTACCAATATGAGCCCCACATATGCAGCTGGCATTGTTTATTCACTGGGCATATGTCAGTGAACAAAATAAAAAAAATTTTTAATCAGAGAAATGAAAATAATATATACATGGTAATATACAGAAATATAAAAAAACATAAAAGAATATAAAGAGAAAATCAGAAATTTTTATACATTTATATTTAGAGAAATATTTAGTGATTATGGTTTTAATGTATAAAGATAATACAGAAATATAGTAATATTTATGTATATAAACTACAGTCCTACATGCTTTCATTTTATAATATTAACTTATACTAGTTGTTCAAAAGACATATGGAAAGTGATAGTGTTAGTTGCTCAGTCCTGTCCGACTCTTTTGTGAGCCTATGGACTGTAACCCGTCAGGCTCTTCTGTCCATGGAATTCTACAGGCAAGAATACTGGAGTAAGTTGCTGTTCCCTTCTCCAGGGATCTTCCTGACCCAGAGATTGAGCCACGGGTCTCCTGCATTGCAGGCAGATTCTTTACCATCTGAGCCATCTGCCCTAAAACACATATAAGTACCAACATAATTTTGAATGCTGTTGAATTACTGAGGAGAAAGAGTTTATGGAGAAATGCATCATGGTTAGGTCAGTGATGTCTGACATAGATCTACAGGGCAGGAAGGAGTTAGGCAGGCATAGAAGGGGATGAGTGTTGTCATTCAGTGATGAAGACACATAGGGCCAAAGAAAAGAAAAGAATTCAAAGCATGTGATTTCACTGGAGTAGAGGACTTATAAAGGGAATTAGCATGAAAAAAACATGTTGGAAGTGATTTGAAAGGATCTGAATGTGAGTGGAATGAGACTTTTGAGTTTCATTGTTTTCCCTAGCTTGGATGTATATATGTTTCAAGGCTTCCCAGATAGCACTAGTGGTAAAGAACTCACCTGCCAATGCAGGAGACAAAATGAGATAAGGGTTCAGTCCGTGGTTTGGGAAGATCCCTAGGAGGAAGAAATGGCAACCCACTCCAGTGTTCTTGCCTGGATAATCCCATGGACAGAGGAGCCTGGTGGACTACAGTTCATGGGGTCACAAAGAGTCAGACACAATTGAAGTGGCTTAGTGCATGCATATATCTTTCCATGAGTTTCTGGTGGGCTTTCTGAAAAACCATTGGAATTTATGCACATTTTAATGGACTGACTCATTTTGCAATGTCCAACACAATCACCATAGCAAGTTACACAAAATATTTTTCTACCATTTCTAAATGAACATAAATAATGTTTAAATATAATAATTTTATATAGCCTAATTCATGAGAAACGCTGGACTGGAAGAAACACAAACTGGAATCAAGATTGTTGAAAGAAATATCAATAACCTCAGATATGCTGATGACACCACCCTTATGGCAGAAAGTGAGGAGGAGCTAAAAAGCCTCTTGATGAAAGTGAAGGAGGAGAGCGAAAAAGTTGGCTTAAAGCTCAACATTCAGAAAACGAAGATCATGGCATCCGGTCCCATCACTTCATGGGAAATAGATGGGGAAACAGTGGAAACAGTGTCAGACTTTATTTTTGGGGGCTCCAAAATCACTGCAGATGGTGACTGCAGCCATGAAATTAAAAGACGCTTACTCCTTGGAAGAAAAGTTATGACCAACCTGGATAGTATATTCAAAAGCAGAGACATTACTTTGCC
>SJYX01017604.1:608008-629290 GCA_006410675.1 Oreotragus oreotragus | reverse complement strand
CAGTTCTAACTGTTGCTTCCTGACCTGCATACAGATTTCTCAAGAGGCAGGTCAGGTGGTCTGGTATTCCCATCTCTTTCAGAATTTTCCACAGTTTATTGTGATCCAGATAGTCAAAGGCTTTGACATAGTCAATAAAGCAAAAATAGATGTTTTTCTGGAACTCTTTTGGTTTTTCAATTATCCTGCAGATATTGGCAATTTAATCTCCGGTTCCTCGGCCTTTTCTAAAACCAACTTGATCATCTGGAAGTTCACGGTTCATATATTGCTGAAGCCTGGCTTGGAGAATTTTGAGCATTACTTTACTAGCGTGTGAGACAAGTGCAACTGTGTGGTAGTTTGAGCATTCTTTGGCATTGCCTTTCTTTGGGATTGGAGTGAAAACTGACCTTTTCCAGTCCTGTGGCCACTGCTGAGTCTTCCACATTTGCTGGCATATTGAGTGCAGCACTTTTGGAAATCAATCAAGATCTATTATTTTAAGAAAGTGTAACTAAATGTAGGGATCGTACTGCTTGCTATTCTTAGCCAATAAAGACTCAAGGATGGTGGAAAGGAAAGTTTGCTTTATTTTGGAGGCCAGCAACCTGGTGGGGATGAGGGCTGGACAGGGGTGCAGAGGCAGACTTCTGTCCAAAGGCCTACTCCCTCATCACTGACAATCAGTAGGCAAGAGCTTTTATAGAGAAAGGGAGGCACCTACATTCAGAAACAGCACAGTCTGCTCTGACAATCATCTTGAAATTGATCTTGTAGCAGTCTTATCAGGGTCATCTTGTTTATGTACATTTAGTCTTCAGTTCAAGAGTCAGTTTGCTTCCATTTCTTTGAGTCCAGTTCTCAGAATTGTGGCAGCTTATGTCTTCTTGGCAACAGTCTTGTCATCATGTAGTTAACTTCTTCCACTTGTTGGGGGTTTCAGTATCTATAAGATACTGAAAGATAAATAAACAGCTCAAAAGGAGAGGAGTCAGAGTGTTGCCTACAGCTCTGGAAGAGGCACTAAAAGTCCTTGACTTTGTTTAATGACTAAACTATTAATACTTGGTCTCATTTGACTGTTTTCCTTTGTTTCTGCACTTTTTTTCACTTATCTGATTAAACTCATTCTTTGGCTAAAGTTTTTCTGCAGACAAAAGACAGGCTGAGATCTTGGGGTCAAGGACCATAGGACTCTGCTCCATTTCAAAAGGACATATCAGCAGAGTGACCGTTTTGGCTTGAAGTTGACCAGTGAAGTGAAACCATTTGCTTCATTCACTCTTGAAGTGATTCTCATTAGCTTTGCATGCTAAGTCACTTCAGTCGTGTCCAGTTGTGTGTCACTCTATGGACTGTAGCCCACCAGGCTCCTTTCTCCATGGGATTCTCCAGGCAAGAATACTGGATTGGATTGCCATGCCCTCCTCCAGGGGATCTTCCTGACAAAAGGATCAAACCCACATCTCTCACGTCTCCTGCACTGGCAGGCATGTTCTTTACCACTAGCGCCAGCTGGGAAGCCCTAGCTTTAGTCAAGTAAAGTAGTCAAATTAGTTGCATGTCACTTTTAGGGTACTGTGTTTAAGAACAGAGAAGGTGATGGCACCCCACTCCAGTACTGGAAGTACTGGAAAATCCCATGGGCGGAGAGGCCTGGTGGGCTGCAGTCCATGGGGTCACTAAGAGTAGAACATGACTGAGTGACTTTACTTTCACTTTTCACTTTCATGCACTGGAGAAGGAAATGGCAACCCACTCCAGTGTTCTTGCCTGGAGAATCCCAGGGATGGGGAAGCCTGGTGGGCTGCCATCTATGGGGTCGCAGAGTCGGATACGACTGAAGCGACTTAGTAGCAGCAGCAGCAGCAGCAGTGTTTAAGAAAAAAGAAGAAACATTAAATAAATTCAGCTCTCTCCAACATAGGTTTCCAAAGTCACATCAACTTGAGGAAAGAAAAGTGGAGGTTTTGGTTTTTTTTAATATAATTACTTTAAAATGTTGTCTTAGTTTCTGCTATACAACAAAAATCAGCCATCAGTTCAGTTCAGTTCAGTCACTCAGTCGTGTCCGACTCTTTGCGACCCCATGAATCACAGCACGCCAGACCTCCCTGTTCATCACCAACTCCCAGAGTTCACTTAAACTCATGCCCATCAAGTTGGTGATGCCACCCAACCATCTCATCCTCTGTCATCCCCTTTTCCTCCTGCCCCCAATCCCTCCCAGTATCAGAGTCTTTTCCAATGAGTCAACTTTTAGCATGAGGTGGCCAAAGTATTGGAGTTTCAGCTTTAGCATCAGTCCTTCCAAAGAAATACCAGGGCTGATCTCCTTCAGAATGGACTGGTTGGATCTCCTTGCAGTCCAAGGGACTCTCAAGAGTCTTCTCCAACACCTCAGTTCAAAAGCATCAATTCTTCAGCACTCAGTTTTCTTCACAGTCCATACGCATGCATATATCCCCTGCCTCTTCGACCTCCTTCGTCCTCAGTTATCACAGAGACCTTCGCTGAGCTTCCTGTGCTTTACAGCAGCATACACTACCAGAAAATGAAGTATTCCAGGCATGTTGCATATATATGAACATACTCTTTCAGCTGCCCTGTGGCATGTGTTATTTTCCTTCTTTCTGGGACTACCTACATTGCACTGCCCTCCAAACAGGTTTGCAGTACTTTCTGCCTGTGCTGAAGCTGTCACTGCTACTGCCAAGTCATTCATTGTCAGCCCTGCATGCATAGAGTGGTTCTGCCAAGTCACAGTTGTACAAGTCTGATGCATCACTCTCACGTCCTCTAGAGCCCTGCAAAGGCCAAAACATGCAGCTTTCTTCACAGACAATGGGAGAATACCCTCTGTCCCTCCTTTGGGTGCTTCTGTTAGCTAAGTTCCCATACCAAATTTACAGCTGTTTGAGTTCAGAGCATCTTTCTTTATTGGGTTTGGTGTTGATAATGGTTTCCATTTTTTAATTTGTTAGCCCTTTTCTTTGTTTGCTGATACTTCGTCTCTCCAAAGAATTCAAGAGTAAATCCTTTAGGACTTTTTCAGATAACACAGTAACTTGAGGGAGGTAGATGTGATCCTTGGAATCCTGTCTCCTCTATGAGAAATTGTACTAAGTCAGATTTGTCTGTTGTTTGTTTTCCTTCCTTTGACCCTCATCCAGTTACACCCCAGGCAGACCTAACCACCCCAGAACTCTGATGTCAGCAGTTTTTAAAGTACAACCAGACAATTGTGAATCTTGAGATAAAGACTGCCTGATTTCAAGTTGAGAGTCCTGCTATATACAAATGGCTTGTTTTGTAAAAACAGTAAAATTGTGTTTTTGACTCACTGAAATCCACTTAAATACCTTTGTTATATGTCAAAATTCATAAATATCATTTATTTAGGTGAGTCTTTTGCCCTCAGGGCTGTTTGGAGACATTCAATCAGTGAACAAATTACTAAATTAAGATTGTTGTTAATACCATCAAGGACATATACAAAGTACAACATTGTTTCATTTTGCTTTAAAATGGATATTATTTAAAAGTGAAGATATGGAATTTCTTTTTTCCTTTATAGAATAAAGGTACATTGGACTTGTCACATGGACTTGAAATTCACTCACAGCTATATAAGAAGGTTTTTTTTGTTTGTTTTTTTTTATAAATCACAGGCTTCCTTGAGACTCAAATAAAAGAAAGTTTTAAATTTTCTATTTTTAAAGAATAAGGCAAATGTTAGTTGTCCATCCTTATCTTATGGGCCATAAATCAGAGTTTCCATTTTATAGAGGAATTGCAAGAGATCCAAAGAGATTTCCTAGAGCTCTTTGGTGAGGATTCTGGGGCTATGGAGGAATCCCATGGGAAAAGAATGCTACTGTTATTTTGTGTTCTATGATGCTGAATGTGAGCAGAAAGGAAGAAAGGTCCTGGGAGTCTCAGTAGCAAGATGAGGGTAGTGTACTTGCTATTCACAGACAAAACAGATTCCCTGCCGCCAAAGAGCTTACAGTGGAGTATAACTAATTGGAAAAACATATGTTGTAGATCACTTTCGGAATAGCTGAAATAACTTATAAGGATATATAATTAAACCTATTAACAAAGAAAATCATTGTGGGATATTATGGTTCCTAAACCAATAGTTCCTTGCCATGTGATTCAGGCCAAGTCATGGCCCCATCCAAATGTAGAGTTTCCCAAAGTTTATAAATTGAACTATCACAATTATCTGGACTTCCCTGGTGGTTCAGATGGTAAAGAATCTTCCTGCAATATAGGATATCTGAATTTGATCCCTGGGTTAGGAAGACCCCCTAGAGAAGGGAATGGCAACCCACTCCAGTATTTTTGCCTGGAGAATCCCATGGACAGGCTCTAACACATCACAACTAACCATCTCAGCAGGATCTTCCCATCTTGTGGAAAGCAAGATAGTATAAAGAAAGAAATCATTGATATTTTTCTGTACAAAGAATTTCTTTAATATTCCTATTCAAATTAGGTCCTAACCAACTAATTGGTGTCCAACTATGAAAGCTTCAGGGACTGATATTTTGCAAATCATTGGGAAAATACATCTCATCCTTTCTAATGTGTCCTTTTTCTCCTAGAGTGAAGATTTTTAAGAGCTGAAGGAAGAGGCACCCCAGGGGGCATTAGACAAAGTCTGGAGATATTTTGGATTGTGATAACTGGGGAGATGGTGTGTGTATGTGTTGCAGGGAGTGGGAGGGGTTTCTAGTATCCAGTGGGTAGAGGCCAGCGATGCTGGTAAACATGCTGACAATTCATAGGACAACCCCTCAAAACAAAAAACATTTTGGCCTAAAATGCTAATAATGTTAAGGCTGAGAAATCTTTGAAAGTTTACTTAATAGCAAAAGTCCCAGGCCATTAGTGGAGGATGAAAAAGAATGAAAGGAAGTCATTTATGCAGATAACTGGTCACACATAACCATTTTCGCTTTAAAAATACTGAGAGAAGAATGGTAAACATCAAGTTTTCTGTCTGAAATCATCTCCAAATCTACTTTGATATTAAATCTCAGTATGCTGAGTATCAGGCCTTTGTAAATATGAATATGATTCCTTTGATAAATGTAAAGCACTCAGCAAGCACAATGATGGATTATTTTCATTCCGCAATAACCATGGATGTCCATTAGTTCTATTTTGAAGAGTGAGCTCCTTATTTTATTTACTTCTGGCTGTGCTGGGTCTTCACTGCTGCGTGGGCTTTTCTCTGGCTGTAGTGAGCGAGGGCTACTCTCTGCTTGTGCACAGGCTTCTCACTGCATGGTTTCTTTTATTGTGGAGCACAGGCTCTGGGGCACAGTGGACTCCAGTAGCTGCAGCTCCNGTTGTCCATCCTTATCTTATGGGCCATAAATCAGAGTTTCCATTTTATAGAGGAATTGCAAGAGATCCAAAGAGATTTCCTAGAGCTCTTTGGTGAGGATTCTGGGGCTATGGAGGAATCCCATGGGAAAAGAATGCTACTGTTATTTTGTGTTCTATGATGCTGAATGTGAGCAGAAAGGAAGAAAGGTCCTGGGAGTCTCAGTAGCAAGATGAGGGTAGTGTACTTGCTATTCACAGACAAAACAGATTCCCTGCCGCCAAAGAGGTTACAGTGGAGTATAACTAATTGGAAAAACATATGTTGTAGATCACTTTCGGAATAGCTGAAATAACTTATAAGGATATATAATTAAACCTATTAACAAAGAAAATCATTGTGGGATATTATGGTTCCTAAACCAATAGTTCCTTGCCATGTGATTCAGGCCAAGTCATGGCCCCATCCAAATGTAGAGTTTCCCAAAGTTTATAAATTGAACTATCACAATTATCTGGACTTCCCTGGTGGTTCAGATGGTAAAGAATCTTCCTGCAATATAGGATATCTGAATTTGATCCCTGGGTTAGGAAGACCCCCTAGAGAAGGGAATGGCAACCCACTCCAGTATTTTTGCCTGGAGAATCCCATGGACAGGCTCTAACACATCACAACTAACCATCTCAGCAGGATCTTCCCATCTTGTGGAAAGCAAGATAGTATAAAGAAAGAAATCATTGATATTTTTCTGTACAAAGAATTTCTTTAATATTCCTATTCAAATTAGGTCCTAACCAACTAATTGGTGTCCAACTATGAAAGCTTCAGGGACTGATATTTTGCAAATCATTGGGAAAATACATCTCATCCTTTCTAATGTGTCCTTTTTCTCCTAGAGTGAAGATTTTTAAGAGCTGAAGGAAGAGGCACCCCAGGGGGCATTAGACAAAGTCTGGAGATATTTTGGATTGTGATAACTGGGGAGATGGTGTGTGTATGTGTTGCAGGGAGTGGGAGGGGTTTCTAGTATCCAGTGGGTAGAGGCCAGCGATGCTGGTAAACATGCTGACAATTCATAGGACAACCCCTCAAAACAAAAAACATTTTGGCCTAAAATGCTAATAATGTTAAGGCTGAGAAATCTTTGAAAGTTTACTTAATAGCAAAAGTCCCAGGCCATTAGTGGAGGATGAAAAAGAATGAAAGGAAGTCATTTATGCAGATAATTGGTCACACATAACCATTTTCGCTTTAAAAATACTGAGAGAAGAATGGTAAACATCAAGTTTTCTGTCTGAAATCATCTCCAAATCTACTTTGATATTAAATCTCAGTATGCTGAGTATCAGGCCTTTGTAAATATGAATATGATTCCTTTGATAAATGTAAAGCACTCAGCAAGCACAATGATGGATTATTTTCATTCCGCAATAACCATGGATGTCCATTAGTTCTATTTTGAAGAGTGAGCTCCTTATTTTATTTACTTCTGGCTGTGCTGGGTCTTCACTGCTGCGTGGGCTTTTCTCTGGCTGTAGTGAGCGGGGGCTACTCTCTGCTTGTGCACAGGCTTCTCACTGCATGGTTTCTTTTATTGTGGAGCACAGGCTCTGGGGCACAGTGGACTCCAGTAGCTGCAGCTCCTGGGCTCCACAGCACAGGCCCGTGTGGCACACGGGTTTAGTTGCTGCACAACATGTGGGATCCTCCCGGGCCAGTATTTATACCCTGTGTCTCCTGAACTGGCAGGTGGACTCTTTACCACTGAGCCACCAGGGAAGCCCAAAGCCCATTAACTCTTAACTTCAATATAAGTTTAGATGATAGAAGACCCAAATGTATTTTAATTTATAAGACTTGACCCTTGCCTTTCTTCAAATTATTCCTTGTGTGATATGGTTATATAGTTATTTACAAGTTCAACTACAGTGGCTGTTCATCCCTTCATAATTATGAATTAAATAATACAAGCTTACATGAATATTATTCTATTCAAATTTCATTGGTAATTAAAGTATTATGAAAAGATAATTTTTCCTCAAATTGCTCTGGCATGTTAGTTCAAGGAAATGATTGTATGACATCTCTTTTTTATTCTTGTCACTGGGAACCAAAATAAACATGAAAATATTCATGCTTACAAGTTTGTTTTCAATTAATATAAACAACCACATGAAAGTTTAAAAAAAAAACTCCTAAAAATAATTTATTTTGTGATTGATCTTTTTAATTTAGTTTCATTTATCGGAAATAAATGAGTTCAGGATGAGAATTAATTTATTTTCCTCTTTACTTTCTCTCTTTTTTCTTTTACAAAGTTCCAAATCAGCTTAATTATTTAGGAGTTTTTACATATTTGTTTTTTATATACCAAGATAAAAACAATAATTTAATTTCTTTAATTTTCTTCTGATTATTCTTTCTATTTTTCAATAAATCATAGGTAGACAAATATCAAGTTGTTTTTCTGATAAATCAAACTTTGATATATTTTCAATAAGATATTTAATATTCAAACACTTATATTTTAAAGCTTTCCAGTAGATTTTCTATTATGTTTCTACTATCACTTTAAAAAAAATGTGTTATCAGTAAAGTTTTTTCTGGAGAGTGAGGAACCCAAGGAATCCCCAAATATTTTAGGCGTTCATACATTTAAACTTATATATAGGAAAGAGATCCATAAAAGGACAAGATAGCTCATAGATTTCAGTAGATGGAAAATCACATTAAGCTAGATCACTTGGTTGATTAGACACATTTTCTGTCTTCTATAGAATTATAGGTGAGAGTCTTGCTAAGCTTTTTACCACAGCATGATAATTTTTTTTCTTCTAGTTTCTAACAAGATTCTCCTCACTCCTCACTGACAGCCTCCTTAAAGTCCAAATTTTATGAATAATGCTTTCAAGCCTCTTCAAGTGTTTACTAACATTATTCTCAAAGTTCACAGCCTTATTCTCAAGCAGTGTTCATATTGCAAGTGTTTGTGATGGTAACACTACAGTTCTTAGCAAAATCTATGTTAGTTCTTTATTGTTGTGTAACAAATTATCCCCAAACTCAGCATCTTTAAACAACAAATATTAATTACCTCACACTCTCTGTGGGTAAGAAATTTAGGAGCACCTTAACTGGAAGGTAGGATTCCAGAGTCTCTTATGAAGTTGCTATCAAAGTAATGCCTTGGCTGCCACCATGTAAAAGTCAACTGGTGATTAGGAGATTCAGGTCCAAAGTGGCTCACTAGCCCACATTGGTAAATGTGCTCATGTCTTTGCTATGTGGGCCTCTCCATGAGTTGCCTGAATTTCCACATGACATGGCAGCTGACTACTCTTAGAAGGGGTGACCTAAAGAGAGACCAAGGAGGACCTACAACAGAGGTCGTGGTCTTTCCTATTCTCACCTGGGAACTGGCACACCATCACTTCTGCCATGCCCTATTGCTCATACCGGCCAACCCTGATGATTGTGGGAGGAGTTTCCACAAGAGTAGGAATATCTGAAGCAGGAAATTTTGTAGGCCAGCTTGAAAGCTGACTTCAACATATTCCTTGCAGTCTGTGTGTGTCCCTCTGTCCCTGACCCTGGGGGAACCACTGGTTTGCTTTTTATCACTATAAACTAGTTTGCACATTATAACATTTTTTTCTAAAAATGAATATGCATTCTTTTGTGTTTGGCTCCAGTCATTTGGCAAAATTTTGATATTTATTACATTAATGAGTGTTATCAATCATTTGAGTTTTCATAAGTATTCAACATTTACTTATTCATTGACATTTGGGTTTTTGCAAGGCTTGGCATATTATGAACACTGTGTATTATGAAAGTTCCTATAAATATGTGTCCACAATTTTATGTAGACATATGATTTTATTTCTTTTGGACAAATGTGCATGATGGAGTCCTATAGTAGGTGCATAATTAACTTAAAAAAAACTTTCAAACTTTTCCAAAATGTTGTACCATTGTACAGAGATATTTGAGTGCCAATTATTCCACATCCTTGACAGCATGTTGTATTTGTATGTCTCTTAAGTTTAGGCATCCTAATGTCTATATAATGGTATCATGTTTTGACTTAAATCTGCATTTCCCTGACAGTTGAGCATGCTGAACATATTTTCATTTGCTTATTTGCTATTTGTATATCTTATTTGATGAACAAGGCATGGTATTAAAATCCCCTGTACTTTGTAAGGCTGTTTTATAAATTATGAATGAAAGTTCCATGTAAGAAATGGTATTGCAAATATTTGCTTTCATTCTGTGATTTTCTTTTAATTTTCTTAAAGACTTTTCAAGAAAAATATTTCACATTTTAACAAATACCAATTTTTCAACATTTAATTTTATGCTTTTTAACAAATCGTTCTATACTCTAAGGCTGTGAAGATTTTGTCTTAAGTTTCTTGTCAAAAAGTTTTATAGTCTTGACTTTTACATTTAAGTATAGTCTCTTTTTTGAGTGAATTCTGTGTATGTTGTAATGTCAGGTGTTTTGTTTTTTTTTTTTTAATACAGATACCAATTGTCCCATCAAAAAGTTTTAAGATATCCTGAAAAAAAATTGCTTTAAAATCTTACTTAACAATCATTTGACCATATATTTTTAACATCTTCTGTATTCTGTATTGTCCAATTGAGCTATATGATCTTCATTATGCTAATACCACAAAGCCTTGACTATGATATACCTTTACATTATTTTAAATTACTGTAAGTTATCAAAACTTAATTTTAATAAAATTGGTTAGACTTTTCTGGATCTTTCGCATCTCAATATGAGTTTTATAATAAGCTTATCAATTTCTTTCAGAAAATTGGTTGGAATTTGGAGGGTGGTGGTGTGATCGCTTTCAATATATACATCTGTTTTGAGAGAAATAATATTTAAATAACATTGAGTTTTCTGCTTAATGAAATAGTATATCTCTTCATTTATTTAGGTCTTTAATATCTCTCATGAAATTAAAGATGCTTACTCCTTGGAAGAAAAGTTATGACCAACCTAGATAGCATATTCTAAAGCAGAGACATTACTTTGCCGACTAAGGTCCATCTAGTCAAGGCTATGGTTTTTCCAGTAGTCATGTATGGATGTGAGAGTTGGACTATGAAGAAGGCTGAGCACCGAAGAATTGATGCTTTTGAACTGTGGTGTTGGAGAAGACTCTTGAGAGTCCCTTGGACTGCAAGGAGATCCAACCAGTCCGTTCTTAAGGAGATCAGCCCTGGGATTTCTTTGGAAGGAATGATGCTAAAGCTGAAACTCCAGTACTTTGGCCACCTCACAAGAAGAGTGGACTCATTGGAAAAGACTCTGATGCTGGGAGGGATTGGGGGCAGGAGGAGAAGGGGACGACGGAGGATGAGATGGCTGGATGGCATCACGGACTCGATGGACGTGAGTCTGAGTGAACTCCAGGAGTTGGTGATGGACAGGGAGGCCTGGTGTGCTGCGACTCATGGGGTCGCAAAGAGTCAGACACAACTGAGCGACTGAACTGAACTGATGTATATAAACATCTTGCCCCATTTGTCACTGGTTGTCCACAACAGGCCTGTTCTTTATAAGAAAATGTAATGAGAGCAGCATTAAAAGTAATTACCACTGACGAAGTTAGGTATTATCATGCATAATCCTTTCATCTTTTCAGCAACTCAGTAATATTATTTATTGTTATAATTACCTTCATATGGATGAGGAACCTTAGGATTTACAGAGAATAATGGACATATCCAGTAAGTAACTGAACTACTAGTACAATAAAAGCTCAGCTATCTTGATTTCAGTGCCATGATCTTTACCTTCATCCTCTATTGCACTTGTATGCTTGCTAGTAGAGAAGATGAATGAATCCTCCAAAACCAATTTAGGGTTCTGTTGCTATCACAGCTTATTAAGTATGTAGCTTATTATGCCATGCCATAATAAGCATAATACTTTTTAACTAAATACATTTATCATATATAGATTAATAATTTCCAATTATTTAGAACTATATTTCCTGCAATTCTGATATTAATTTTGGGATTTGGGACCTATAATCATTTCTAATGTTTTCCCTCAAAAAATGTAGATATCAGCTACTGTCTAATATAAGCATGAATATGGACAGAGGAGCTGGTGGGCTACATACAGTCATGGGGTCGCAAAGAGTCAGACACAACTTGGCGACTAAACAACCACAAAAATGCTATCAGTTAAATATATATGCATAATTGTATGCCATTCACCATATTATAATATACCTACAATGTTGTTTTGGGAGTTCTTTGATATCCTACAGTTGTATTTCTAGTTCTATGTACATGTAGGCAATAAGTTATAGAGGAATTAACTATTAACACAACATATATTGTTCTCAAGTATTCATTTTAAAGTACTTTCATATATGAACACTCAGATGGTAAATAATCAGCCTGCAATATGGGAGACCAAGGTTCGATCATTGGGTCAGGAAGATCTCCTAGAGAAGGGAATGGTTACCCACTCCATTATTCTTGTTTGGACAATTCCATGGATAGAGGAGCCTGGCAGGCTGTAGTCCATGGGATCACAAAGAGTTGGACACAACTGAGCAATCAACACTATTGTCAAACCTTTTCAAATTTTAAAACAAAATAGCTATAAAGAGTTCTTTAGAAGAAAGACATAAATTGATGCTTTAAACAGGCAACAGATACACTGAAAATTTTAATTCAGTTGATCAATATCAAATGTTGATTAAGAGAGCATTCACAGCACTTTTAGTTTTAAATAGACCTACCTATATTTCCAATGTGTATTGTTTATCAAAGCAACCTCAAGAAGGCAAGGAACTCCAAGACTGAAAATGAAATCTTTTTGACCTGACATAATTTAAATACATTAAAATCAGTGGTGTGTGAGAGAACATTTTCGCCAGTCTTTTTAGTAACAAAGATGTCTCAGTTACGCATTTAGTCAAATGATTAGTTTGCCATGAATACTCATTTAACTATAATACCTTATTGACTGGGCTAACATTTTTAGACATATAAAGACAAAGGAAAGATCCAATTACAGTTACAGAATAAAATGTAAATGCTACAAACACTGACATTTTAAAGATCTTAAAATTGCCAACATTTTAGAACAGAAGATGTTAGAAATAGAGAATAATTTTCTTACCTTTTGAATTGGAAGTTAAAAATACAATATCTGAAGTTGGTAACTCAGAAAATATATTTAAAAATCATAAAGTATACCAATGGAATAAAATGATTTAAATGAAAAAATGAAGAGGACTGAGTTGAAGATAAAATTGCATTTAATTCCTATTCTTTAAAAATGGAGTCAACTAAACTCAATACAAATTGATATACTAAGTAATTGACAGATACATAAATTGTTTAAATTTGTAAATATAGCTACTGGAAGAACTGAATACTAAGCACTATTGAAAATGGTTACTTTTGATGAAGCAGATTGGAGGAGGGGGCAAAAGGTAGAGATTATACAATTTTGACAATTCTGCATAAATTTCTGTTTTGCTCCTGTTTTTGCTTTAGATCATGGCAGGTAACTTTTAAATTAATAATAGCAGTTTCTCCCTCCCAATGACTTTCTCCACATGAGTTAAACCAAATTAAACAGGATTGCTTTTCAAAAATTCTCAAATTATTCTTCTTATTTTGCTCTATGAAGAAAAGCACAGTAAATATTGGTTTGAAATAGCTCATTTATGAAGATCAGAATTCTAAGAAGACATATGAATGGAAAGAAAACACTTTGCTATTATGCTTCCATTGTCACAACAATTAAAGCATACATGGTAAGCATACATAATTTTGCAGTTATCTGTTAAAGACAATTTGAACCCCTTGTGGGCTACTGAAAAAGGATGCTGACTAGCTTACTCAAGAAATAAGCGCCTAGCAATAGTTCTATGTTTAATTGAGGTCAAATTCATGAAACATAAAATTAACAATTTTACAGTACACCATTGTGTGGTATTTCGAATGCTCAAAAGGTAGTTCAGCCACGACCTCTATCTAGTTACAAAACTTTTATTCTTCCCCCACAAAATTCCCATACCCACTAAGCAGTAATTTCTTATTCATCCCCTCCTCCCAGCCTTAGGCAAAAATCAATCTGCTTTTTACGTCTATGAATTTACCTATTCTGGATATTTCCTGTAAATGGTTTCATGCAATAGGTGATGTTTTATATGTGGCTTATTTCATTTCATTTTGAGGTTCATCCATGTTGTAACATATATATATAAGACATATGAATGGAAAGAAAACACTTTGCTATTATGCTTCCATTGTCACAACAATTAAAGCATACATGGTAAGCATACATAATTTTGCAGTTATCTGTTAAAGACAATTTGAACCCCTTGTGGGCTACTGAAAAAGGATGCTGACTAGCTTACTCAAGAAATAAGCGCCTAGCAATAGTTCTATGTTTAATTGAGGTCAAATTCATGAAACATAAAATTAACAATTTTACAGTACACCATTGTGTGGTATTTCGAATGCTCAAAAGGTAGTTCAGCCACGACCTCTATCTAGTTACAAAACTTTTATTCTTCCCCCACAAAATTCCCATACCCACTAAGCAGTAATTTCTTATTCATCCCCTCCTCCCAGCCTTAGGCAAAAATCAATCTGCTTTTTACGTCTATGAATTTACCTATTCTGGATATTTCCTGTAAATGGTTTCATGCAATAGGTGATGTTTTATATGTGGCTTATTTCATTTCATTTTGAGGTTCATCCATGTTGTAACATATATATAGCAATACTTTATTTCTTTTTAGGGCTGAATTGTATTCCAAAGTAAATATATGATATGCTTTGTTTATCCATTCATTTACTGAGGAATATTTGGGTTATTTCTACCTTTTGGATATTGTCAATAATGTTGCAATGACTATTTTTGTACAAATATGTGTTTGAGTACCTGTTACGATTTGTTAGACCACCTAATCTGCCTCTTGAGAAATCTGTATGCAGGTCAGGAAGCAACAGTTAGAACTGGACATGTTGCAGTCCATGGGGTCGCTAACAGTCGGACAGACTGAGCAACTTCACTTTCACTTTTCTCTTTCATGCATTGGAGAAGGGAATGGCAACCCACTCCAGTATTCTTGCCTGGAGAATCCCAGGGATGGGGGAGCCTGGTGGGCTGCCATCTATGGGGTCACACAGAGTCGGACACGACTGAAGTGACTTAGCAGCAGCAGCAGCTGTTAGTATACAAAATACAAGTGATTTTTAAAAATTATGTCATTTGTTTATCTTTGGCTATGCTGGCTCGTCACTGCTGTGCAGACCTTCTCCAGTTGCAGCAAGCATGGATTCCTCACTGCAGTGGCGTCTCCTCTTGCAGAGCATGGTGCTGGAGCACACGGCCTTTAGTAGCTGCCGTTCCCTGGCTCTGGAGCACAGGCTCAACAGTTGCGGTGCACGAGCTTAGTTCCTCCCCAGCATGTGGGATCTTCCCAGATCAGGGCTGGAACCCATGTCTCCTGCATTGTCAGGAAGAGTCTTTACCACTGAACCACCAGGGAAGCCCACAAGTGTTTTTTTCTTTTTTTTTTTAAGCTTAACAATGCCCCTATGTTATCTGGGTTCTTGAGAGAAACAGGCCCAGTAGAAGATACATAGATATGTAGATTTATTATAATTGGCTCACATAGTATACCTGAAAAGCAGAGAATGTCGTCCAACCTCATAATTTTCATTTTAATGCCTTCCAGGAATGTGTTATCAGTTTGAAGGTAAAATATGAAGCAACAGTAGCACTTCATCAGATTGGGGACCAGGAAAATGACATAAGTTTTAGCTCAAGTTTCAATATAAATGTCAGAGAACAAAGAAAACAAAGAATGCTGATAGTGTACGTTCCAGTCTGAAGACAGAAGACTGATGCCCCAGCTCGACTGTCAGGCAGAGAGAATAAATATTCCTTTCTTCATCTCTCTGTTCTATTCAGACCCTCATTAGAATGTGATGCCTATCAACATTGGGGAAGCAATCTGCTTTACTCAGTCTATACCTTCTAATGTAAATCTCATCTGGAAACATCTCCACAGACACACTTGGAAATAATGTCTAGCCAGGTATCTGGGCATCCCGTGATCTAGTCAGGTTGACATATAAAATTTACCTTCACAGCTACATTCAATCCTTAGTTTAGTCATTATTTTATTAATATAATCCTTAGCATTGCTATGGTCAACACTCATGCCAAGTGAAAAAAAAAAAAACTGGTCTTTTCTTCTAAATTTGGGCCATTCTTCATAATCTACTTTGATTTGTTCAGTTTCTAAACCTCAGATAGTTGTGTGTATGTGTTTTCTTAGTATTTTATCATGAATTGTAGCTGTTAGCTGCAGCAGGGTTTTCATAAGGTCACATTCTACTATCCTAGAAGCAGAGTGCTACTGTTGTTTAGTATTTTACCTTCAAATTGATAACACATTCCTGGAAGGCATTAAAATGAAAATTATGAGGTTGGACGACATTCTCTGCTTTTCAGTAGTAACAATTAAATGGGGACTCAATACAAGTATATCTTGAAAATCATATCTAATATAAGTTCTATGATCTCCCAAGATGCTTTCAAAAGAGTGGCTGAGTGGATTTGAAGATAGACTTGAGAGGTTCAATTCAGTTGTGTGTCATGATATACAAGGAATGTGCATGCAAGGAATGGAAGAAGAAAGAAAGAACTCAGCTTATTGGTGAGAAAAAATATATAAGGATATTGGCAGAGAACACTTCAAGGATATAGACAATTAGGTCCTTGGTTTAGATGTGTGTAGGGTGACAATGATAATGTGGAAAAAATGGCCACAATAATTTACAACTAATGTTTATTATTGTTTTGTGTGTCAAACATTGTGCTAAATGCTTTACAAACAGCAACGCTATGAGGAGGGAGCTGTAATTATCCACTTCTGTTGCTGCTGGTCAGCCTCTCAGTCATGTCTGACTCTTTGTGACTCCATGGACTGCAGCGTGCCAGGCTTCTCCGTCCTTCACTTTGCAAATGAGGAAATCTATACATAGAGAAATTAGCCAATTTGCTCAAGACCTAAGGTAGTAGAGAGTATGAATTTGAACACTGTGTTGCACTTTAACTATTTTAAAAATACTATACATTGGATATTTGACTCAATATCTCATTGCAGTGCTTACCCAACAAGCCATTTTTCTATATATCCCTGTCACTAGGCCTAGGATGACATACTGTCACTTCCTATTAGCCCACATTAATGAGTCATATACTACATTATATTCACTTCTAAAAGGAAATTTTGGCTATCCAGTCATGTGCACTTAGGATTTCTTTTTCAAAATTATTTTCTTTGTAATTCTCTGAAAATCTTGTCAATAGAAATAGCCTTTTGTTTTATCTCAAGTGAAAAAACTATGTGCCAGGTGTTAGCCTTGTTAAATTGCTGGTTAAAAATGCTTAGATTAATTGCTTGAGGAAACAAAAGCTGGTTCCTCTGGTTTGACAATTAGTATTATGAACTGAAGTGTGTAAGATGTGAAAATGAGTAAAAAGGACACGTCAACTAAAATTGGAGTCAGGAAGACCAGTAGAGAGAGCTCTCACGCCCTCAGTTCAATTCAGTCCAGTTTAGTCGCTCAGTCGTGTCCGACTCTTTGCGACCTCACGAATCGCAGCACACCAGGCCTCCCTGTCCATCATCAACTCCCAGAGTTCACTCAGACTCACGTCCATCGAGTCGGTGATGCCATCCAGCCATCTCATCCTCGGTCGTCCCCTTCTCTTCCTGCCCCCAATCCCTCCCAGCATCAGAGTCTTTTCCAATGAGTCAACTCTTTGCATCAGGTGGCCAAAGTACTGGAGTTTCAGCTTTAGCATCATTCCTTCCAAAGAAATCCCAGGGTTTATCTCCTTCAGAATGGACTGGTTGGATCTCTCCCTACCAATCATCAATTACCCCAAAGAAAGTGTTGATTATTGCAAAGGGAAGATATCAGTCACAGGCCCCACCAGAAAGAGAGCTAACTTGCATTCCAAGACGGGAAGTATGCAACTACTTTACTACCCAAGCAGGAGGAAGACTTCCTTCTTGCCCATTAACAAGTCCAGACAGTGGGAAATGCTGCAGCTAGGCCAATGAGAAGCCACTGTCATCTGGACTTTTACTTTCCTTCAAAGGACTTTTAATTTTTTTTAATTGCTGATGACTCTTTTCTTGTCTCACCCCCTCCCCCCTCACTATAAAAGGTTTCCATGTTGTATAACCTCATTTCCCTGTTTGCCAGATGAGATGCTGCCTAATTCATGAATCGCTTAATAAAGCCAATTCAAATTTACTCAGTTAAATTTTGTTTTTAACAAAGGACAAGAGCAGCATGTACAGGAAAGCTAATTTGTACAAATATTGAGTAAGAAATAAATACCAGAGCTTAGGGAAACAAAGGTGCTATTAATAGCTGTAATCAATTTTTAAATTTTTCTTAAAATTCAGATTAAAGAATTGGTAACTTAAAGAGTAACTGTTATTAACTAAGAGTTTTGAACTTTTCCCTGCCTGGAAAATTAGATTTTTGTCAGGTTTATATGAGGGTGAATTCTGAGCTTATTTGTGTGTTAAATTTCTCTCCTGCTCTTTTCTCAATTGTACATTTACTTTGTTAGTTTTTCTATCTAATATGAAGAATGTGTATCCAGCTGCCAAAAAATTCTTCTGGATACTTTAAAAAATGTTTTCTTTTAAAGAAGAAATAAAAGAATGGCATAATAAACTGTATCTTTTATATAATTGTTAGAATTTGTTTATTTGTTTGGACAATATTTGCAACTATTTTCATTACACAGGGACTTTATTTTTCTTCTTCCTTTTGGAAGGGATAAATCTATAGCATAGCTCAAGAAACAAAATAATCCATCTCAGGGTGTTATGTTTAAAGTTAAATAACAAGCTTAAGGTTTCTTTCAGAAGAATACAAAAAAATGTCACTCTCAGAGGAAATAAGTGGACATTTCAATCAGGTAGAGAGTTAAATATTGTCTTTAAAGAACTGATGAAATAGCACGTAAGGTCTATGTAAGTCTCTGAATGAAGGAACAGCATGCTGAAGGAACTCAGTAAGATTTTTAGATTCCTTGCTCTGATAAAATAGAGAAGACCTGAACAAGATACAGGCTTTCAGACATAAAAACAGATCCCTGTTCAGATCGCTTTCATCTGCCTACTGGTAGAGGCATTGTGTGTGACAGGTTGGGAGAGGATTGTTGTTCAATCACTAAGTCATATCCGACTCTTTTGCGACCCCATGGACTGTAGAACACCAGGCTCCTCTGTCCCCCACTACCGCCCGGAGTTTGCTCAAATTCATGTCCATTGATTCAGCAATGCTATCTGCCCATCTCATCCTCTGCTACCCTCTTCTCCTTCTGCCTTCAGCCTTGGCAGGCGAAAACACTTAAAGGAAGTTTGTCCCCACGGAGGAGTAAGGACACATAGTTTCGAGTGACAGGAAGAATACTCTAAAGGATGTGTGCTAAGTTGCTTCAGTTGTGTCTGACTCTTTATGGCCCTATGGACAGTAGCCCACCCCTCTGTCAATGGGATTCTCCAGGCAAGAATACTGGAGTGAGTTGCCATGCCCTCCTCCAGGGGATCTTCCCAATCTGGGGGTCAAACCTGCACCCCTAAAGTCTCCTTCATTGGCAGGTGGGTTCTTCACCAACAGCGCCACCAGGGAAGCCCCTCTAAAGAATAAACTTGGCCTTTATCTCTTCATAAATGACTTATTTCAAGTGTAAGGCAGAAAAAAGTTCTGTATGAACCATACCAGAAAATGAAAGTCTAAGAATGTGGCACTGGAGTCAGAAGGTCTTTTTGAATCCAGAGCCAATGCTCCATTTTGGACCTCTTTGTGCCTTGGCAGCCCCGTCTATAAAATGGGCCTAATAAAAGTAATTATTCCATAGGATAGCTATAGGAGTTAAGGCATATAATTCACACAAGACATTTAGAACACTGTCTAACGCTTTTTAAGAAATTAGTAAATACTGTTGTTATTATAAATTCCACATTACTCTTTTCAAACTAAAAACTTTTGTTTGAACTACCCAAATCTGCTCGATATTTATACTATTTTCCTCAGTTTCTAGTCAGTGGACAAGAAGCCTCTCAGAGATGCTGTCTCCCATTTAGAGTAATGAGTTATATTTGGAAAATTATGTTGAGTGGAGGAGCTAACACAGGTGCTTGTCAGGGTAAAAAGAAAAGCTGATTTACAGGGACAACAAAAGTCTTGGTTGAAATATCCATGGCAAGAAAGAGAAAGGAGGAGAGAGAGACGGGAAGGAGGAGGAAAGGCATAAAAGGAAAGAAAACAGAAAGATGGATTTTTGGCAATGCTACAATATCCGGAACACTCTCAAAAGAGAAGTCTGGATCCAGTGAATGCATATTTAGGCTGCTATATAAATGGTCAACTCAGCAGTTTTACATGTGCTGTGGGAAAGAAAGTATCCATGGTACTGTCGGAATAAAGCATCCAGTTGGCTTCCCTGGTGGCTCAGGGGTTAAAGCGTCTGCCTCCAATGTGGGAGACCCGGGTTCGATCCCTGGGTCAGGAAGATCTACTGGAGAAGGAAATGGCAATCCACTCCAGTATTCTTGCCTGGAGAATCCCGTGGACAGAGAAGCCTAGTAGGTTACAGTCCATGGGGTCGCAAAGAGTCGGACACGACTGAGCGACTTCACCTTTACCTTCACCTTCACTAAGCATTTGGTAGATTACAGTGGCTAGCAATCCCCTTCCCCTCAAAAACATCCTCTAAGTCTATTACTAACACCATTTTTATAATAGAATAAGCATCTCTAATATAATATATCAGTGAAGTCGCTCAGTCGTGCCTGACTTTTTACGGCCCCATGGACAGTAGCCTGCACCAAGCTCCTCTGTCCATAATCCACTCCAGTATTCTTGCCTGGAGAATCCCGTGGACAGAGAAGCCTAGTAGGTTACAGTCCATGGGATCGCAAAGAGTCGGACACGACTGAGTGACTTCACCTTCCCCTTCCATTCTATGCCATTGATTTATATAGCTATTCTTATGCTAGTCCCATACTGTTTTGATTACTGTAGTTTTGTAGTGTGTTTTGAAATTGGGAAGCCTTGAGTCCTCCAGCTTATTCTTCATTTTAGAGATTGTTTTGGCCATTCACAAGCCCTTGCAATTTCCATTTCTAGGGAAAAAGTCTGTTGGGATTTTGATAGGGATTGTGTTGCATGTAGGTCAGTCTGGGAAGGATTCCCGTCTTAGCACTGTTTGTCCATCCGTGGTGTCATTCCACATATTGGGTCTTTCATTTCTTTGAGCAGCGTGTTATATAGTCTGCAGTGGACACATTCTTTCACTCTGTACAATCGGCTGCAGAAGTAGTAGTATACTTGGGACTCGCCAACACGAATCACCAGTGTTCTATGCATCACGCTGCAAGTGACACTGAGATTTCGGGATGTGTTTAGTCTCGTCATTCCTTAGAAATCATAGTATTGTAAGAGCTTGTTGTTTGATGTATTAATAAGGAAGCATGTATATATTATATCACAAATCTACATTTGGCCAGTGTTTTCATATTAGTATTTCAGGATCCTTGGTTTTCTTTGCTGTGTAGCGTGTCTTACGCATTTTTAAGCATGAGTCTGAGGATTGGTAGGCTTCATGTGACTGCCAGGGGCACAAACGTGATGGAAACCCTGCAGCAGGCCGTTCCCCGACCCCTGCTGTTCCCACATGCTGTCCCTTAAAGCCATAGCCCTCATCGGGGGTGAGGGCCACCAGGGGGGGCATCTGGCAGAGAACACGGGGCGATGAGGGCAACCACGCACAGTAGCTGTAATTTCATCCCACTGTCTCCTGCTTTCAAGCTTTCATTGACAGCTGCACATAAGTGATGTCAATTTAGGGAACA
>SJYX01017604.1:588775-599634 GCA_006410675.1 Oreotragus oreotragus | reverse complement strand
CTTGCTATTCTTTGGAACTCTGCATTCAGATGCTTATATCTTTCCTTTTCTCCTTTGCTTTTCACTTCTCTTCTTTTCACAGCTATTTGTAAGGCCTCCCCAGACAGCCATTTTGCTTTTTTGCATTTCTTTTCCATGGGGATGGTCTTGATCCCTGTCTCCTGTACAATGTCACGAACCTCTGTCCATAGTTCATCAGACACTCTATCTATCAGATCTAGGCCTTTAAATCTATTTCTCACTTCCACTGTATAGTCATAAGGGATTTGATTAGGTCATACCTGAATGGTCTAGCGGTTTTCCCTACTTTCTTCAGTTTGAGTCTGAATTGGTAATAAGGAGTTCATGATCTGAGCCACAGTCAGCTCCTGGTCTTGTTTTTGTTGACAGTATAGAGCTTCTCCATCTTTGGCTGCAAAGAATATAATCAATCTGATTTCGGTGTTGACCATCTGGTGATGTCCATGTGTACAGTTTTCTCTTGTGTTGTGGAAGAGGGTGTTTGCTATGACCAGTGCATATTCTTGGCAAAACTCTATTAGTTTTTCCCTTGCTTCATTCCACATTCCAAGGCCAAATATTCCTGTTACTCCAGGTGTTTCTTGGCTTCCTACTTTAGCATTCCAGTCCCCTATAATGAAAAGGACATCTTTTGGGGGTGTTATTTCTAGAAGGTCTTGTAGGTCTTCATGCTGCTGCTGCTGCTGTTAAGTCGCTTCAGTCGTGTCCGACTCTCTGCGACCCGGTAGACGGCAGCCCACCAGGTTCCGCCGTCCCTGGGATTCTCCAGGCAAGAACATTGGAGTGGGTTGCCATTTCCTTCTCTGATGCATGAAAGTGAAAAGTAAAAGTGAAGTCACTGAGTCGTGTCCAACTCTCAGCGATGCCATGGACTGCAGCCTACCAGGCTCCTCCATCCATGGGATTTTCCAGGCAAAAGTACTGAAGTGGGGTGCCATTGCCTTCTCCGGTAGGTCTTCATAGAACCGTTCAACTTCAGCTTCTTCAACATTACTGGTTGAGACGTAGACTTGGATAACTGTGATACTGAATGGTTTGCCTTGTAGATGAACAGAGATTATTCTGTCGTTTTTGAGATTGCATCCAAGTACTGCATTTTGGACTCTTCTGTTGATCATGATGGCTACTCCCATCTTTTCTGAGGGATTCCTGCCCGCAGTAGTAGATATAATGGTCATCTGAGTTAAATTCACCCATTCCAGTCCATTTTAGTTCGCTGATTCCTAGAATGTCGACGTTCACTCTTGCCATCTCCTGTTTAAAAATATCCAATTGGTAAACTTGTTGCTCTCTCCTTCCTGAGCATAAACACATTCTGATTATCTTTGTGACTGTCAGCTAAAAGGGAGCACGCAACAGTTTCAACTGGCGTCACACTAAGTTTGTTTGGAGAGTTAATATACTTGCTGCTTCTCCACAAGTGTGTGTTAACTATTCCTCTGCATCTTTCTGCTGACCTCAACTGGTGACATTCATATCTCCTCCCTCTAATATACACTCTATATTCCAGTGCTATGGGGGTCCCAACAAAGTTGAAGCCCCAAATTTATCTAGCCCTCTTAACCAACAACCTAGATTGCATTGATTTTTAGCTTTTATCTTCTTCTTCTTTTTTTTTTGAAACAGAACTTATTGAGGAGCATCTAGTTGTATCCTTATTTGAGAGTCCCCTGGGAAATAACCCAGTTCTCTTTTCCCCTGATCAGTTAGCCCAGGGACAGATCATCAAGTAGAGACTTTCAAACCCTAACTGATACCCTCACCCATAACAAAATGCTACTGTTCACTTCTTTTAGGGATTCCTTCTTTGTATGAGTGATTCTCTATGGAGCTCATTTGTCTTGGTTTTTGGAGGCATTGTAGTAGCTAATAACCACTGCACTTACCAAAAATCTAATAACATCCTTACTTTGCAGTCCTCTTATATTGACTTGAGTTAGGCTAGGTAGAATGGACGTGATTTCTATAAGACAGTTTTTAATACTGCTGCTGGGATGTGGCTTATTTCAATTGATGGTGACTTTCTATCCTTGAAATGGGGAGAAGGTAATGATTTTTGCCTTCTATCTGGGTTTTAGGCTAGTTTCTTGAATAGGAAAATAATCTAGTTAGCTGTGTAGTCAGATGTAAAGTATTTCCTGCCAGGATTGTTGAATGTACTAAATGAGATACTGAAAATTAGGCTTAGTGTGTGGAATATTCTGGGCACTCCATATAAGTTATCATGATCATACTTCTCCCTTGTATCTTGATATTCTTTCTTACTCTGGCCTTTGTCATACTGTACTATTTAGATTATCTTAACAGTTTAAAATTTGGGGATTTTCTAGTTCCTCTAGTGAAAGTTGCTCAGTCGTGTCTGACTTTTTGTGATCCCATGGACTAACTACTGGAGTGAGTAGCTTTTCTTTTCTCCAGGAGATATTCCCAACCCAGGGATCAAAACCAGGTCTCTTGCATTGCAGGCAGATTCTTTAACAGCTGAGCCACCAGGGAAGCCTATCTCCTCTAACTCAGGGGTATGCACTGAAATTTTAGACTTCATTCACTGCCATGAGAATAAATATATATATCCATATTTTTTCTATATATCATTTCTTTCAAGTTCCAGATTTGTAAGACAAACTGTCTCTGCAGTCATTTCAACCCATTCTCATCTTAAGAACCAAAATCTCTTCTAGACCAAAGTACCTTTCTCCACAATGATTTCTGTAATTTCTTTGACAAAATTTTTTCTCTTGAGCAATTAGGAGGAAAAAACTCCAAATTCTCTGTGAAACTTTCTTTTGTATAATCCCCCAAATCAGCCAAATACTAATTTTACTAATTTGTATCATTGACCAAGTTAAGTTATTCCTTACTGTCACTTTTTACTAATTTGTATCATTGATCAAGTTAAGTTATTCCTTATTGTGATTTCTTACAGCAAACGTTAAAGGCAAACGCTTACAAACTCATGTATGCGTAATTGTTTCCCTAATGGTATTCCGTTCAAATTTTCAGATCATACTGCTTAATGCTCCTCCAAACCAATCTACATTAATCACTGATTTCAATAAAGTCACCCTCCTGTCAAAAAGGAAACTTCGATAGTTTTTCCTTTTCTTGAGACAAAGTTTAAACTTCTTGATATAGCAATCCAAGCTTCAAATCTCTAAATCAGCCCCCAGACTTTTCCCCGTGAATCTCTACTTCAGTTGAGTTGGTCTGTTCACCCCTTCTACAGTATGATTTGCTCACTTTTATATAGAATATATTCCTTTTTTCACTTTAGCTTAACCGAAGCCTGTCTTTTAAATAGCTAACGCAAGTTTTACACTTCCAGTGAAACTTTCAAGGCTACACCATCCTCTAAACCCTTAGAGGACTTGTTGCCTGATGACATTTTCCTTAAAAATTCCTTAAGAGTTTAATATGTTTTAGGCTCTTTTTATTTGTTCATCATCCATTATTTCACTTAATTCCTCCCAACATATACATATTGTATCTTTGTTTTTCAGATAGAACCTGCTGCTGCTACTAAGTCGCTTCAGTCGTGACCAACTCTGGTAGAGGACTTGTTGCCTGATGACATTTTCCTTAAAAATTCCTTAAGAGTTTAATATGTTTTAGGCTCTTTTTATTTGTTCATCATCCATTATTTCACTTAATTCCTCCCAACATATACATATTGTATCTTTGTTTTTCAGATAGAACCTGCTGCTGCTACTAAGTCGCTTCAGTCGTGACCGACTCTGGGCGACCCCATAGACGGCAGCCCATCAGGCTCTGCCGTCCCTGGGATTCTCCAGGCAAGAACACTGGAGTGGGTTGCCATTGCCTTCTCCAGGGGATCTTCTCGACCCAGGTATCAAACCCCCAGCTCTCCTGCACTGCAGGCAGACTCTTTACCAACTGAGCCGCTAGGAAATCCAAGGAGCCCGAGGTGGCTGGGGGAAATTTCTGCCACCTTGTGGAAGCTTTATGTACCTACAATCGCGCCTCTGGCACTTATTGGCACCTCTTTCTCACACGTTGGGGTCTGTTAATGACAGCTGTCCTCAGGACATGTCTTGGGGCATCAATTGCAAAAATAAATCCCACACATAACCAGCTTTCAAAACACCAACAAACTTCTTTATATGGCAAGTCCAGGATTCAAACAATGGTGTATCTGATTGTAAAGTCTTCTTATTTCCATTACCTCATATTGAGATATTTGAGAGATCAAAATAAATAGCGATGAAGAAAATGACTTTTAATTTCACGACTTAGAATAATGTTTCAGTAGAATATAGGGGGCTACAAGTGGATTAAAAAGTGCTAGCCTGTAAATGGGTACTAAAGAAATGAAGTATTAAACTGACATTTTGAATCATTCTATATCATTTTATTCCCTTCACAGAAAAAAAGAAAGAGATTCCATGTGACTGCCTTAGGGCTTAAAGGAAAAAAGAAAAGGGGTGAAGAAGGAAAGTAAATAGAAAGACTTTCCAGATAAAATAAAACTATGTTGAGAAAGTCATTTTGTGAATAGCCATTTTCACTGAGAACATTATATTATTAGATACACTTTAGTTAAAGTAATGTCAAACAGCAGCATATCACAGACAATAGTGTTATAGTAGCACAGAAACTGTATATGTCTCCTTCCAAAGACCTTTGCTATACATTGTCTTATGTTTGCCACAGGACCATGAAGAAGCATGGCTAAACGAGAACTGAAATTCATGGAAGTGTGCCTAAACTATTTCTAGAAAAGTTAAAAAGTACCAGAGCCATTAGGGTTTAAAATTAATGTGTGCATTTTTTTTTACTAATAAGTATGCCCATTTAAAACAACCATTACTCCTATAATGTGAATTTAATGAGAAAAATATACGAGAATATTATTAATTTTCTTTCTGTTAAATTAACAAGACCTTTTGCTGGCATCTAATGTAGGTATCATTAATAGGAAAAAATCAAAGTCAAAAAAGTTGATGAGGATTCAAAAGTTTAACTCATATATAGCGTAATAACATACTGCCATTAGAATATCAGAAAATAGTACATGGCTTTGCACACTAAGCATGCTAAATAATTAACATGATGACTGCTGTTGCAGTATGCAAGTCTTACATCTGTTTTCATACCATTTCCCATACACTCAGTATAGCACTGGGAGACTAGCAGTGAGCAGTAGTCTTGTTTTGTTTTATGTTGGAACATAGTTGATTAACAATTCTGTGTCAGTTTCAAGTACACAGCAAAGTGATTCAGTTACACATATGCATGTATCTGTGCTGTGCTGTGCTTTGCTTAGTTGTGTCCGACCCTTTGAGACCCCGTGGACTGCAGCCCACTAGGGTCCTGTGTCCGTGAGGATTCTCCAGGCAAGAATACTGGAGTGGGTTGCCATGCCCTCCTCCAGGGGATCTTCCCAACCCAAGGATTGAGCCTGGATCTCCTACACTGCAGGCGAATTCTTTACTGACTGAGCCACCAGGAAGGCCCATACATGTATCTACTCTTTTCCAAATTCTTTTCCCATTTAGGTTATTATAGAATATTGAGTAGAGTTCCCTGTGCTATATATGCTATACAGTAGGTCCTTGTTGATTATCTATTATCCTGAAGTAATTTCAGAACAGAAAAGCCACAAATACAGTACCAATAATACAGGGGTACTCTCTATCAAGATTCCAGGAAAATTATTGATTTTATTAACATTTAATTAATTTAAATTTCTATATTATTGGTTCTTTTTCTCTGCTTCTCTCACATTTTCTGACCTCTTTGAGAGTAACTTGCAGAATCATGCCTTTTACCCCTAATTCTTCAGTGTATATTTCATAAATAAGGATATTCTTATACAAAGCCACAGTACAGTTATCAAAATAAGACAACTAGCATTTATACTATGTTATTATATACATACCTTATTCAAATTTCCCTTAGCAGCATTTTTTCCAAAAACAATACTATATGAAATTTGCTATATTCATTTGTTTCTGGAAAATTTTAAGACTTCAAGAAATGCTGTTCCCATACTAGGAAGTTACTCTGATATTTTTAGTAATGGAAATCTACTCCCCACCAGTAAAACTCATCTAATCTTAAAATGCTGTTAAGTAGATTTTGAACTAACAGACTCAATTTAGAAAATATAGACAAAATTTGAGGTTCAAATATAAATGAAAAGTAAAATGCATCACAGACTTCAAATGGCAAACTAGATCTGCTGTAATACTACCACTTAAAAATATGGCTATCATCTGTTATGTATGTTATTCATTTCTCTTCAAGGGTATATGCCAGCAATCTTCTGCACATTTCTGGAAAAATATTCACAGTCAAGCTGCTCAGGTTTAACTTCATTCTTTAGCTATTGGTTAACATGGTTCAAAGTTATTAATGTTGGATTTCAATAAACTAAAAGTGAATAAGATTTAGAGTACAGGTCAACCAATAAGCTTTTAATTTAGCCTTAACATGTGACCCATTTCTAGAAAGTTTTATTAGATCTTATTCCTAAGACGAAGTTACCTTTTCTTTTATTTCCAAGAGCAAATCTTTATTCCAAGCAGTTAAAAGCCTGCATTGTTTTTCTCTATGGGAGATTCTTTCCTGGATAACTTGCCCAGTGCCTCAGTCTTTTAATAAACTGCACTCTTATTCTGAATTTGAAGCCTCCTCTCCAGGAAATAGTATATTTCTTGAAATCTACCCTCTCTTTCTGAGTGCCTCATTTTTCCAATTATCGTCACTATCATCATCTGTACTATCACCACCGCTGACCTTTACTGAATATTTGCTGTGCGCCAAATGCTTTAGCTACTTATTTTCATGTATAATCTCAATTAATTTTCCCAACAACATTAAGGTCATTATTATTTATTCACTTTACAGATGCCAGGGCTGAGGCACAGAGTTTAATTTCCTAATCCATTGTCCTAGACAACTAAAATGCATAGTTTAGAATTTATCCCGAGCGTATGTGGCGCAAAGCAGAGGCAAAGCACTTCCATTTCTGTCTTTTCTCAGCTACAAGATCCCCACTGCCTTGGCCTCTCACCCTCCTGTCAGGCTTTGCCAAGCAGCTACCCTACCAATCCTGGCTTATTTTAGGTAACCCCAACTGCAGTGTTCCCTCCATTTCATCATACTCTTCGTTATCTGAGGTTGATTTTGTCCTCAGTTAACTGGTGCCATAAATTTGAAACATTGTTCATTAGAAATGTCTGCCAAACTGTCCACCATTAGCCTATTCACACACGGCACATAATAACATGTCGGGGTAAAAAGAAAGAAATCTGAGCATCCTGCCACAGCAAATGGTCAAATCACAACAAAGAGACAATGGGAGGAGAGGATTAGAGGACTCTCAAAGCAGCCAGAAAATAATAAAATGGCCCACACCTATTGATAATTACTTTAAATATAAATGGACTAAAATCTCCAACAGACAGAGTGGCTGAATGGATGAAAAACAATACCAAAAGCAAAGATTCACCTCTCCACTGCTGGTAAGAGATTTCCAACTCACCAAAGGCAAAGATTCTCTTCTCCACTGCTAGTAAGAGATTCCCCACTCACCAAAGGCAAAGATTCTCCTCTCCACTGCTGGTAAGAGATTCCCCACACACCAAAGGCAAAGATTCACCTCTCCACTGCCGGTAAGAGATTCCCCACACACCAAAAGCAAAGATTCACCTCTCCACTGCCGGTAAGAGATTCCCCACACACCAAAAGCAAAGATTCACCTCTCCACTGCCGGTAAGAGATTCCCCACACACCAAAAGCAAAGATTCACCTCTCCACTGCCGGTAAGAGATTCCCCACACACCAAAAGCAAAGATTCACCTCTCCACTGCCGGTAAGAGATTCCCCACACACCAAAAGCAAAGATTCACCTCTCCACTGCCGGTAAGAGATTCCCCACACACCAAAAGCAAAGATTCACCTCTCCACTGCCGGTAAGAGATTCCCCACACACCAAAAGCAAAGATTCACCTCTCCACTGCCGGTAAGAGATTCCCCACACACCAAAAGCAAAGATTCACCTCTCCACTGCCGGTAAGAGATTCCCCACACACCAAAAGCAAAGATTCACCTCTCCACTGCCGGTAAGAGATTCCCCACACACCAAAAGCAAAGATTCACCTCTCCACTGCCGGTAAGAGATTCCCCACACACCAAAAGCAAAGATTCACCTCTCCACTGCCGGTAAGAGATTCCCCACACACCAAAAGCAAAGATTCACCTCTCCACTGCCGGTAAGAGATTCCCCACACACCAAAAGCAAAGATTCACCTCTCCACTGCCGGTAAGAGATTCCCCACACACCAAAAGCAAAGATTCACCTCTCCACTGCCGGTAAGAGATTCCCCACACACCAAAAGCAAAGATTCACCTCTCCACTGCCGGTAAGAGATTCCCCACACACCAAAAGCAAAGATTCACCTCTCCACTGCCGGTAAGAGATTCCCCACACACCAAAGGCAAAGATTCACCTCTCCACTGCCGGTAAGAGATTCCCCACTCACCAAAAGCAAAGATTCTCCTCTCCACTGCCGGTAAGAGATTCCCCACACACCAAAGGCAAAGATTCACCTCTCCACTGCCGGTAAGAGATTCCCCACTCACCAAAGGCAAAGATTCTCCTCTCCACTGCCGGTAAGAGATTCCCCACACACCAAAGGCAAAGATTCACCTCTCCACTGCCGGTAAGAGATTCCCCACTCACCAAAGGCAAAGATTCACCTCTCCACTGCCGGTAAGAGATTCCCCACTCACCAAAGGCAAAGATTCTCCTCTCCACTGCCGGTAAGAGATTCCCCACACACCAAAAGCAAAGATTCACCTCTCCACTGCCGGTAAGAGATTCCCCACACACCAAAAGCAAAGATTCACCTCTCCACTGCTGGTAAGAGATTCCCCACTCACCAAAGGCAAAGATTCTCCTCTCCACTGCTGGTAAGAGATTCCCCACTCACCAAAGGCAAAGATTCTCCTCTCCACTGCCGGTAAGAGATTCCCCACACACCAAAAGCAAAGATTCTCCTCTCCACTGCTGGTAAGAGATTCCCCACACACCAAAGGCATAGGCAGCACAGGAAAAAGTAAATAAGCGGGACAACAGCAAACTAAAAAGCTTCTGCGCAGTGAAAGAAACCATCAGCAGAATGAGAAGACAGCCTACCAAACGCAAGAAGACATTTGTAAATCATATCTGAGATGGAATAGTACCCCAGACATATAAAGAAATCATTCAACATAATAGCCAAAGCAGCCCCCAAATCTGATTTAAAATAGGCAGAGGAACTGAATAGTCATTTTTCCAAAGAAAACGTATGAAGGGCCAACTGGTACAAGAAAAGATGGTGCACATCACTAATTATCATGAAATACAAATTAAAACCACAGTAAGATATAACCCCATGACTAATACAATGGCGTTCATCACAAAGACAAGAGATGAACAGGGTTGGTGAGGATGTGGAGAAAAGGATACACTTGTATATTCTTGATAAGAATATAAATCAGTGCAGCTATGTGGACAATATGGAGAATCCTCAAAAATTTAAAACTAGAATTACCATGATCCAGCAATTCTACTTTTGCATATATGTTCATGGGAAACAAAATCACCATCTCAAACAGGTATCTGCAACTATCTCAGAGATATCTGCAAGAATAAATAATGTTCATTAGACACACTGGGTCATGGTGGAGAGGGCTGACAGAATGTGGTCCACCGGAGAAGGGAATGGCAAGCCACTTCAGTATTCTTGCCTTGAGAAACCCATGGACAGTATGAACAGGCAAAAAGATAGGATACTGAAAGAGGAACCCCCCAGGTCGGTAGGTGCCCAATATGCTAATGGAGGTCAGTGGAGAAATAACTCCAGAAAGAATGAAGAGATGGAGCCAAAGCAAAAACAACACACAGCTGTGGATGGGACTGGTGATGGAAGCAAGGTCTGATGCTGTAAAGAGCAATATTGNGTAGGTGCCCAATATGCTACTGGAGATCAGTGGAGAAATAACTCCAGAAAGAATGAAGAGATGGAGCCAAAGCAAAAACAACACACAGCTGTGGATGGGACTGGTGATGGAAGCAAGGTCTGATGCTGTAAAGAGCAATATTGCACAGGAACCTGGAATTTAGGTCCATGAATCAAGGCAAAGTGGAAGTGGTCAAACAGGAGATGGCAAGAGGGAACATCGACATTCTAGGAATCAGCGAACTAAAATGGACTGGAATGGGTGAATTTAACTCAGATGACCATTGTATCTACTACTGTGGGCAGGAATCCCTCAGAAGAAATGGAATAGCCATCATGGTCAACAAAAGAATCCGAAATGCAGTACTTGAACGCAATCTCAAAAACGACGGAATGATCTCTGTTAGTTTCCAAGGCAAACCATTCAATATCACAGTAATCCAGGTCTATGCCCCAACCAGTATGCTGAAGCAGCTATAGTTGAATGGTTCTATGAAGACATAAAAGACCTTTTAGAACTAATACCAAAAAAAAAGATGTCCTTTTCATTATAGGAGACTGGAATGCAAAAGTAGAAAGTCAAGAAACACCTGGAGTAACAGGCAAATTTGGCCTTGGAATACGGAATGAAACAGGGCAAAGGCTAATAGAATTTTGCCAAGAAAACTCACTGGTCATAGCAAACACCCTTTACCAACAACACAAGAAAAGACTCTACATGTGGACATCACCAGATGGTCAACACTGAAATCAGATTGACTATATTTTTTGAAGCCAAAGATGGAGAAGCTCTATACAGTCAGCAAAAACAAGACTGGGCACTGACTGTGGCTAAGATCATGAACTCCTTATTGCCAAATTCAGACTGAA
>SJYX01017604.1:519593-575951 GCA_006410675.1 Oreotragus oreotragus | reverse complement strand
TTTCCCCCCAAGTTTTTAGCTCTCAAATAGCAGAATTACTAGCCCTGTGAGTAAAGGTTAATTCTTTTTAATGTTACCATTTATACTAATTAAGATGATATTTTATGATTTTATAAAAAGTACATGAACTGATCAAATATATCTGTTTCATATCTATTATTCCATTTTGTGAATGTACTTGAAAACTGGTGTGCTGTGCCTTTAACATGGCTTAGCTAATCATTACTGGAACACATAGTTCAGAACTTCACATAATCTAGATTTTCTTACTCATAAATTATTCATTTGGAAATATTTCACAATAGGAAAAGCTGAACTCCTAAATATAATAGGCAGTTGAAATCCTGTCAATGACTTTTTAATCACTGAAGTAAAAATATTTAAAACTGTTTCTATAGCACATATGAACCAGATTTATTTCTAAACATTACTGACTTTATCATTCATTTTAATGGCGTTATACTTAATCGCCTTATTTAGACTATAAACTTTGTAAAGATGTATATGTTTGCTAAGCACTGACCGTCGTAGGGTATAACATATATGGATGATTTCTACCGGCCCTTCATGTACTGAATGTGCTGTAGACGAACCATGTATGTAACTCCATTTCACCATCCCTGGTCTACTCCATGATAAGATGTCATCTATCAGACCCTGGAAGTATTCAGGAAAATCATTCTGTTTGTTTTCATAATAGATACCTATGATTCAAAAGGAAATCAACAGCTTAATTTTAATAATTTAAGCACGGACTTAGTTGCTCTGGGGCATGCAGGATCCTCCCAGAACAGGAAGTAAACTCATGTCTACTGCACTGGCAGGCAGATACTTTTTCACTGAGTCACCAGGGAAGACCCAAATCGCCTATTTTTAATAAGCTGTGCCAAAAATATTCATGGAATATATAGACAACAGTGTTTTCTTTGCACAGGTTACATTGGGGGATTTTATCCCCAAGAATACTGAACATTCATTAAAGAATATTTCTATAAGGAATTTAAAACAATCATATCCCAAATTGGTGATTCTATATTTGCCAGCTTTCAAAATTATATTCTGTGTATTTAAAATTCATAACATAACATTTGATAAGGTGCCCAGATAAACAGAGCACAATCAGCTATTTGGTTATATTCTTTTGCACCGCATTCCTTTTGGTCCCAAATATGACTTTTGCTTCCATTGCTCGAGATTTACTCCAAATCAGTACACAACAAAAAGATTCCTCTTTACAAATGTTAAATCCTAGCTCATTTTCTTCTGAATCCATCAGCCCCACAGCTTTTCCTTTCTCAACATCAATGACAGGGCTGTGACACAAACAGTTGTCTCTCCATTATTTATTTATTTATTTTTCATTATGTTCTACAGACTGTCACTTGCTCTTATAAATTCAGGTTGAACTGAACAGGCTGAAGAAGTTCAGTTCAGGGTCAAGCTCTCTGAAATAGCATGAAATTGTGCATTGCTGGAAATAGAGGGTTTAATCTTTGTGCCAAGGGTCATAAAACAGAATCATCTGGCCTTTCAATCATTACTCTTCTGCTGTAGCTAGTTCTTAGACTATTTGTAACTTTCTCTGATTGAAAAAAAAATAAATGAAAACTGTCATTTGGTTAAAAAGAGCAAGGGAAAAGTGCCATAACCTACCTACTACTTGGACTTGATTTACTGAAGTTCTGCTTCACTGACATATTCAATAAATTGCAATTAGTCTTCACAGACTTAATATTCTAAAACCCATGGTTACTGGAGTATGCTTTGTAATATTCAGTCATGCAAACCAGGGCAATATATTGATGCACATGTGGTACATATTTTAGTGACATTATTTCTATTTGATTTGATGTTCTCGCTGCACAGCGATATTTCAGCAGTTCTAAAAATGTCCTCCTTTGTAGTTCACAACATAAAAAATCACTTTTTCAACATCAGGCAGAAAGTAATAGAATTATGCTTGAAGATAACTAGGGGAATATCATGAAGCTAAATTATAGAAGAATAGCTTTTTAAAGTTTTTTGGATGGTATCAAGTAAATAATTTATTCATTTAGCAAACATTTTTGAGGTAGTAGTTATAATTTCCTGTATTGAATGGAAATCATACTCCATTAGTTGCATTTTTGATACAACTAAGAAAAAATACAAATATGGAAAAGATACAGAAAGAATTAGTCTAGGTGGTAATAAGATTGGTAGTTACATATCAGTTGACATTTTCCTGAATTTCCCTTATGATAAAAGCTAGAATATTATTGTGAGTGTTATACTGTATTTGATAATTTTGGCCACTTTAAGGTATATCTGTTGGAGAAATAATTATTTTAAGATTTATCCTTAATTTAAAAAACTGTGACTGTATGTGAAACGCTCACACATGTGCGTGTGCACAAACACACACACGTGCGCAAAGAATGATAAAGTCTCAATCAATCACTTGATGTTCTATTTCTGCCCTGAGCTACAAACATATCTCTTTATTTTATTTTTTTTATAGAAGCCCATAGAATAGGAATATTTATGACTTTCTGTGTCTGAGGACACATGCTGGATTTCTGCCTATCCTTCTGTAATATATATATTCTTTTAATTGTGCACAGAAAATAAAATCAATCAGGCATGATTGACTTGAACATATCCTTTTTTGTTTTTTGGCTGTAAGTCACTAAAAACCCATATTCTCTCCTTTATCTCCTAGTGTGAATTTCTAATCACCAGTTTTTACTAAAATGAAAGTGAAAGTGAAGTCGTGTCGACTCAGCGATCCCATGGACTGCAGGCTACCAGGCTCCTCCATCCATGGGATTTTCCAGGCAAGAGTACTGGAGTGGGGTGAAAGATAGAGCCAATGGAATGCTATTTGTTTGAAGATTATTAGACAAACACAACATTAGACAAACAGGGAATTTAAATGGACTATAATTTGCTTTCAGGTGTATGTACCCACTCTGGAAAAATGTATTTATTGAAAAGTCAAAGTTAATTCTTCAAAAGATGTTCAGAAGCTCTGTGATCTATGAGTAAATTGACTAGAAACTGAAAAAAAAGAGTAAAACATACCTGAAAATTAAAAAAAAAAAAAACTTTCTAAAATGAAAGTGAGTTGGGTATATTTTAACTAGATTCTTAAGACATGTATTTTTATTTTAATAAATTGCAAAATCATTTTATTTTTAGTAAATATATTTTTTGTATACATTATTTTTTTACATAAACAATTGAGGATTTCAAATTACCAGTTTATCTAGATTAAACTTTAAGTCTAAAATCTTTAAATATTTCATAATTATCAATGAAAAACCTTTTTCTTGATATATAAGTATACTGAATCTTTGGAAATATATAAAACTGCAGGAAATCATGTATTTACTTCACAATATTTGACTTGTACTAAGCATACCTTTGGAAAACTTCTGTTTTCCTTCTTGGGTATGGTATTTTTCTACACTCTTTAAGTAGTAACATTTTAAAATATATATTTAGTTTCAAAAATATTTCAAAAATATAGTTGAATGAGTTGATGTGCTGAAATTTAATACATAGTAGTTGTTTCAAATTCATCATAGATGTATTTTGTAGAGACAGTTAATATTGAAAACATTTTTACTTATTCAGATATTTCCAAATATACAAGCTGAATGTTTTCATGAGGGATGAGTAATAATATAACATGTTTTTTAAATGGCTGCTAATATTTCAACCTCACAGTCTTTGTTGTGAAAAGTAAAGAAAAAATTGTTTTATATTCATAGGATCTCTGTAGCAAACTTAGGCTGACACAAATTTTATGTCTAGAAGGCGGGTTTGACGGTTTAAACAGTAATTTGAAATAGCATTCACCAGCTTTGTGAAACATTTCTGTGCCCTTTATATTTATAACTTTTCCCCCTTGATCTCTATGCTTTTTTAGGGTCTCAATCTGTGAATTATAGTTTGGAATATTTCATAGTAGGTCATTTGACCCAAAATTTAATAAGATGATTTTGCTTTACCCCTCTTTTCAACCTATTTAGATGGCACACTTTTATAAAAGTAAAAAGATTGTTTTCTAGGCTAGTCAGAGATGTTGTTGTCTTGTAAAAGTTCACTTTTATTTTTTTAATCTGTCTCTAAACATTCCTTTATATTTAATTCAGTGGTGTAGACATTTACAAATGCTAATAGTCTAATAGTGCTACTGATTCCTTTAAAATTCAGAAGAATGTGCCTTTCACCAAATCATAAAATTGCAAGTGAATGGTTTTACATCATACCAATTAGATTGTCCTACTTTCTGCCTAGTTATGACTTTATAAATCAACAGTGCACATATTCAAGGAAGACTTTCTCTACTGTGTGAACATGTGAGTAGTTTAAAAGAGGTACTTGTTTAAAATGTTTTTCTGTAGCATTTCCTTCGGTTAGTCTCCTGATTTTTAACTATGCTCTTTTTTATTCAAAACCAGTTTTCATTTACTTCTTATAAGATTCATCTTTATCAAAGAATATTTTTATAAATGAGTTGCTAAAATAATAAAGATAACTGAATTTTTAAAAAAGGAGTAAGGTGACATAAGATGCTCCCCATGTCCTGTCTTAAAGATAGCTCATCATATCATGTATGTCTAAATTTTAGAGGTTTGATTTATTATATTTGCACACAAACATATGTAAGTTTTGGAAAAGGAAATGGCAACCCACTACAGTATTCTTGCCTGGGAAATTCCATGGACAGAGGAAAGAGAAGCCTGGTGGGCTATAGTGCATGGGTTTGCAAGAGTCAGACACAACTTAATAACTAAACCACATATAAGTTTATGTGTATATACATTATAGTACATAGCAAATATACAATTATAAAAGAAAACTAATGTTAGTATTACTTTTATAAAACTGTGGAAAAAATTATAAAGGAGATGGAAAATAAGTTTTCAAGTTATAGAATTTAAAAGTGGTGTTTAATTGGTGCTTTCTAAATGTTGCTTCTCTTAATTTCCCTTTAAAATTGGTAGCAATGTATAGAAGCACAAAAATCCAATACCTTGAAGAGAAAACTGCATCATTATAAATGTTAGAAATATTTAGGACTGATATAATTGATGAATCTGTTTTTTTTTACTGAGTGCCTTTTTTGTATCAGGAGGTGTGCTGGTGCAGGGGCTCTGAGGAAGAGTAAACATTCATCCAGCCCTCAAGATTTCTGCACTAACAAAACACAATTAAAGTGGATAAGTGCTCTTTTTCATGAAACTAAATTTGATTATTTCTGACTGTCTGGGGATGTTATTCCCCTGGAGAGATGACAGTTCATAAATTAAAACTCTATTTTTCTACCTAAATGATTGCATGCAATCACATAGTTATGACTTCCACGTTAGACCACTATGACAATGAAAAGAAATTTTTACAGTTTGGTGAGAGGAATCTTCTGTGAGAAACTGAGGTCCAAATCAGTGAATTTTTTCTTTCTGTAATTTTCCTATAATTGCCGACATTCATCTTGCACTGAGTGTTAATGAACACTAACTTTTTATGTAGTTTAAATTGGACAAAAATAATCTATTATAGGTTGCTTGCTCAGTGTGAATGAACATTTATTTTCTGTTCGAATGCTATACGCAACTATTTGCATCAATTTTGCTTTTAATGAGAATCCTTGGAACTAAGATTTAAATATCTTCGAATTCAATAAGTTGAAGAGTTTAATGATAAATTAGATAATTTTAATTTCTTCCTGCAGACACTGTGCAAATCTTTTAACTATTTTCTGATCATTCTGTGTTAATTCAAAGAATAATATTGTACTCTTTTAGAGCATAGGTCTAAAGCCTAGCTGCCTTGGTCTCAACATACGTATTTACTCCTCTGGGATGCCCTTCCTGAGTCCACACTATAGATTTGGATATTCCTTGTAGATTCCCCTCTGATGTCTCATGCTGTTGCTTTTCAGTTCTTGCTATTTATTTTACACTTCTTTATGGACAAGCAATGCACATGCCTTATTCGTATTTTGATCTCTTGTGCTTAGGAATGAGAAACTGATCATTAATGTTGCAATATTATGTTTTGATTTTGTTCACAAGCTTTAACAGCTATTTCATTGAATTATGAGACTCTCTTGATTACTGTTTTGAGAGGAATAGCTTAATTTGAAAATGAATTTCTATTTAAAATATTCTAATATTTGTATTATTACATTGCACCTAATTATGCCTAATGAACTTGACATATTATTAGGACTTGTATATTTAAATAGTCCATAAAAATCCATGAAAAAGACATGGAGGGGACTTCTTTGGTGGTCCAGTGGCTAAGACACTATGTTCCCAATGCAGGGGGCCCAGGTTTAATTTCTGGTCAAGGAACTAGATCCCACATGCCACAACTAAAGCCTAGCACAACCAAATAAATAAACAATAGGTACTTTTTAAAAAAAAAGACATGGATGATGAAACAGAATTATTTCAGGAATCCAATTTTAATACTTTTGTAAATTATGTGTATTCAAAAACGTGAACATCGATAGTAACTGCTCTGCTGCAATGGCCCCTAAGACATCAGCATTGGCAAATGGTTACTCATGATTGTCAAGCCAAAGACCAGATCCTATGTGGGAAACTATTCAGAGAGATTAACATGTAAGTTAGTTATGTTAAGTTAGTCTTAATTTTCAAGAAAATAAAACTCAGTAAAGAGACGTTAGGTATGTGAGAAATGAACACGTAGACTGGTTCAAGGAAGTAAAGGTGGGAGGAAGGACACATCTGCTTACAATGTAATTTTAAGAATTAGAAACACTCACCCAACATACAATCTTTTGCCTGAAAGAGAAATATATTCCATGTATCAAAGAGACATCACACAAGTTATCAAGTCATATCACATCTTTAAAAATTGGGAAATGTAACTGCCAAGATCTTTCTCTTATAACTCCCCAGCCTCTGTCAAAGACACACCCTGCTCCCCATTGTGAATCAGCAGCCAGACTGCCCAAGTTTGAGGCCACACGCCAATGCTTTCTCAGTGAACTTAAACTGTCTACACTCATTTCTTCTCTGTAAAATAAAAATTGTAATAGTTTATCTATACTGTAGATTTGTGGTGAGTACTAGGTGAATTTATTCAAGTAGAGTTCTTAAAAGAATGCCTGGCAGGTAGAAAATTCATTGTAAGTGTTTATTACTCTCCCCACTGGCGGGACCATTGTTTAAACTGGTAGAATCTTTAGTATACATATGGCACACACAATACATAAAAGATTACCAGTTGAATTTTGAATGTCTAAGATGACATGTTCTTTCCTGGCTTTTTACTACAAATAATGAACTTTTATAACTTGTTGAGGGACTAAATTCTTCTTTCAAAATTTATTTTCAGTTCAGTTCAGTCACTCAGTTGTGTCCAGCTCTTTGCGACCCTGTGGACCGCAGTGCGCCAGGCCTCTCTGTCCATCACCAACTCCCGGGGTTCACTCAAACTCATGTCCATTGAGTCGGTGAGGCCGTCCAACCATCTCATCCTCTGTCGTCCCCTTCTCCGCCTGCCTTCAATTTTTCCCAGCATCAGGGGCTTTTCAAATGAGTCAGTTCTTCCCATCAGGTGGCCACAGTATTGGAGTTTCAGCCTCAGCATCAGACCTTCTAATGAACACCCAGGACTGCTCTCGCGTTTTAGTTCATTTTACATTGACGTACGTGTGTATGTGCTCAGTCGCTCCGTTTGTGGCTGACTGCTTGTAGTCCCTTAGACTGTAGTCTGTCAGGCCCTCTGTCCATGAAATTTTCAGGCAAGAATGCTGGAGTGGGTGGCCATTTGCTACTCCAGGGGATCTTTCTCACCCAGGGATTGAACACACATCTCCTGGGTAGCCTGCACTGGCAGGCAGAGTCTTTCTTTACCACTGTGCTACTTGGGAAGCCCTTACTGAAGTGTAGTGGATATATTATGTCTCACAAGTACAGCAAATACATATATATATATATATACACGTATATATTCTTGTGTGATACATAACTTGTGTGATGTCTTTTTGATACATGCAATACATTTCTCCTTCAGGCAAAAGATGGTATGTTGGGCGAGTGTTTCTAATCTTTAAAATTATGTTGTAAGCAGCTGTGTCTTTCCTCCCACATTTGCCTGCCTTGAACTAGTCAACTTGTTCATATCTCACATCCATATATATATATATATATCCACATACATATTCTTTTCAGATTCTTTTCCATTGTAAACTTATTATAATATCTTGAATATAGTTCCCTATCCTATACAGTATGTCCTTGTTGTTGATCTATTTTATATATAGTAATTTTAATACAAAATTCCTAATTTACCCCTCCCCTCCCCTTAGGTAACCATAAATTTGTTTTCTATGTGTGAATCTATTTTTTTAATAAATAAGTTCACCTGTATCCCTTTTTTAGATTCTGCATATAAATGATATCATATATTTCTTTCTCTTACTTCACTTAACATCTTAACCTCTAGGTCCATGCATGTTGCTGCAAATGACATTATTTCAGCCTCCTTATGGCTGAGTAACATCCATTGTGTTTGTGTGTGTGTGTCTGTGTATGGATGCTTAGGTTGCTTCCATGCCCTGACAATTGTAAATATCAGCAATAACTTTTTGTATNCTTGGATGCAATCTCAAAAACGACAGAATGATCTCTGTTCGTCTCCAAGGCAAACCATTCAGTGTCAGTTATCCAAGTCTATGCCCCAACCAGTAATGCTGAAGAAGCTGAAGCTGAACGGTTTTATGAAGACCTACAAGACCTTTTAGAACTAACACCCAAAAAAGATGTTGTTCCCTATAGAACACTTTAAAAGCAACATCTACCACTTGGGAAGAGTTCATTCCAAATATACTATCTAGTTTTTGTCCTTTTTCCTGGTATCTGTGGCACTTAGCCACAGAAGGTCAAATTTACCATTCTACTATTTTCAAGGGCCTCGGGATCTGCATTATTATGATGTCTATAGGCCTGATAAACCCCTTCCAGAAGTTCAGAGAGGTCTTCATTTGTTCTGTTGAATTTTAAAAATTTTGTTCAAAACTTTTGCTTTGTTTCCTCTTTCAGAGCCCTGCCAGGATGCACTATGAAGTAGTCCTGTAGTGAAGGCCTTCTTCCCTCACTGGGCTCCCAGTTGGTTCAGCTATTGCTGCTGCCAAATGGGCTTCAGGTGTATGGAATCCTCCCTATGAGGAAGGTTGTGATCCTTCCAATTAAGCAAGTCTGAGAAGCACTGCTGAGTGGGTATTTACATTTAGGACCCTATAAGATAATGGTTTAAGGAAAATTGCCCTGTTTCAGAAGTGGCTCCTGGCTCCAACTGGATGCCCTGTCAGGTCTTAGCTAATGATACCAGACACATTTCCTGTGCCCCAGAAACTAACACAGGATTTTCTAATTGATCCCTAAATCCCAGTGCCAGGAACCAAGGCTGGATAGGAACAGAAGGCAATATTAATAGAAGGGGTGGCATATCGGTATAACCATCACAACGGCTGGGACAGCTAGCTCAGCCAGCGGAGTTAAGGTTTGAAGCAACATGTCCTCACTCTCCTTTCCTTGTCTTATTTTCCCTGATCATAGTACAAGTGTTTCACATGAAGGATTTCTTTCTTCCCTGCTTCTTCACAAAAATAGCTGCAGAATCATTCAAAAGCCATTGTAATACCACAGATAGCAACTAGTCATCTCACTGTTAAAAGGGTGCCTTTTTGCTTTGGCATTAACCAACTGGGATTACAGTGCTGTTGAACAGAAACTTGATTACTGCTATGACAAATTAAGATAATTACTAAAATTATGACTGATATTATTTATCAGGATACCAGGATTTGGGGAGTTCCATATGACTTCTAGAATATGTATTTTAACTTTCACCTCATTTGATGCAGTCTAAGTTTTCTCACCACTCATTTAATAATGCCTCCTATGCAGTTCAACTTACCAGATAAGCCCAGTTACTTTAGTATTCCTCTCTCTGAGATGGAGAGAGAAGTAATTTGAGATGGTTCAGAGACCTTGTAGAAAAGCCCAAAGTCAATCAGATGTCAAATAAACCTCACTAAGAACTTGATCTTCGGGAAGTTTGTCAAAAATATCAAACTTAAAAATTTTAAACAGTGATAAAAGATCTCAATGGCAAATTCACATCACTTCAAGAAACAATTACTGAAAGCAGTTCAATATTTTAAGAAAACTTTTGTCTTTGTAGAGAACCAAATTCAGGTTTTATATCACTTTACCTGTAAGATTTATTTTCTTAATTCAGTCCTGTCTTACAACTTAGTTTCAAGTACAAAAGTCTGGAGAGACTGTTGTAGATAGGCATTCCCAAAACAATATTCCTATAGAGTTTACCCACAACTGTTTACTTATTTACCTCTATTTCATTGACTTAAAAGCACTGTCTATGTTTTTTTTTTCTTGCTGACAAACAACTAAGGTCTTATTTGATTTTAAAAGTAGGTATAATAAAAGTATTGCATCTGATGACTAAAGACATTTGTCTCAACCAACAAGCTTAAGCTAAGTCTAATATGAGATTAATTCAATACTAAATATTTCCTGGATCATGTGAACCTGAAACTCATTCTGGACAGAATTTTTTTTTTTTAATTTCAGTATTTATAAGTGAGTTAAGTGAAGTCACTCAGTCGTGTCCGACTCTTTGTGACCCCGTGGACTGTAGCCCACCAGGCTCCTCCGTCCATGGGATTCTCCAGGCAAGAGTACTGGAGTGGGTTGCCATTTCCTNACACAGACAGAGACAGACAAAGATGGGGAGACAGGGAGACAGGAATAGAGAGAGAGCATGCCCCGAGGATGTCCAGGGTGTAAGTGAGAGGGACTGCTCTAGCCTAGGCTTTGGGCCAGGAGGCCAGCTGAGTAACAGCGATGAGACTGCCAGCTTGGGTGACTGGGAGATTTGCTGTGTCACCAGACAACAGGAAGGGATGAGAGCTGGCCCCAGCCAGCATTCCGGGAGATGTGTATAAGAGACAGTAGTATGATAATCCCTAGTTGCGTCTATGTTGCTGCAACTGACATTATTTCATTCTTTTTTATGGTTGAGTAATATTCCATTGCATATATGTACTACACATTCTTTATCCATTCATCTGTCAGTGGACACTTTGATTGTTTTCATATCTTGATTATTGTGAATAGTACTGCTACGAATATAGGGGTACATGTATCTTTTTGAATTGCGATTTTGTCTGGTTGTATGCCCAGGCATACAAGCTCAGGAGTGGGATTGCTTGATTATATGGTATTTCTGTTTTTAGTTTTCTGATGAAGCTTCATACTGTTACATTTCTATATAAATTTGAAAATTTTTTGGTTTTGGTCTGTGAAAAATGCCATTTGTTGATTCTTCTTCAAACAGATAGTGAATAATTTCTAAACTCAGTTTTTTAAAAGTTTTAATATGAATTTATGTCAAAGACACAGTCAGATTCTGTTTAATGTCTGAAGTTCATTTACTAAGTGCTGCTTTACTTGCCAGCAGAATAGGAGTATTTTCACATATTTGAGTCTTTCAATGACTAAGATAATAAGACCCCAAGTGAAAACTTTCCCATTTACTGAAACAAACAAAAATGACCTCCTCCAAATATTATACAATAGAATCACCAATGGCACAAGCACAATGCCAGAACCACATTCATTTTCCTACTGTACATAAGGATGACCTTTCACAACTATGTAGTAATTATAAAAATATGGCAGTACAAAGTCAAATGACAGGCTGATGGAGTTACTTTGAGTTGAGCCCATCTGCTGGGTACTTTAATTGTTCTAAGATATATCCTTAGATACTTAAATCATCTCTTAAGTAACTTTTGTTCTCAGAAAACCATAAGAGAGAAAAAAATAATCCAAGTGGTTTATAAGGGAAGGTGAGGGAGAGAGAGAATATGTCATACTACCTTGGAGCTAATTTCTTAGCATTCAGATTTTTAAAAAGTGTACACACACACACATGCCTGGATCTCCAGAATAGCCTCATTTATTCTTGACCACTGCATTCTCTTCACCTTGACTGACCAATTGTTAAGATTTAATATATTCACCCCCTCCCTGCCTTTCCTCTCTCGATTTTTGGGGATTTAGTTGCATACTTAATAACTGTTCTTTCTTAAATAGTCCATCATTTGTTTTTAAGAACTAGGACATCCTCTTACATAGTCACAATACGATCATCATGCTTTGAGAATTTGACACTGAAAGAATACTGTAATCCAGTATATAGTCCATATTTAAATTTCCCCAGTTTTTTCATAGCTGGTTCTTTTCTTCTCTTGGATTTAATCAAGGAAAAATCTCTGCATTTGATTTTCCTGTTCTCAAGTATATTTCCATATGACAGCCACAGTAAGCTTTTTTAAAAGCTTCAAATGCATTATGGCATCTCTTTGAATCTTTTCATTGAGCTTAAAATGAAATACAAATCTCTTATTTGTTAGCTCTCCAGTTCCATCTCATTTGTTATCCACCTCAAATTATTTTTCATTGATAATGAATTAATTTATTTATCCAGAAATCACCATGCTGTCTGTTATGTCAATAGCTTTGTGAATAATGTTTCTCCTATCAAAGTATTCTACTTTAATTTCTCTTTTCACTTAGATAACTCATCCACGTTCTGATGCTACAACTAAGACATCATTGCCAGTGAAAAGCACCTGCCAACATCAGACAGTTTGGTGTTCCACTATGTGCTCATGTAGCACCCTATAGTTACAGCTAATGAGCATTTATCACATCCTTTGGAGTCATCTATTTACTAACCAGAAACAGTCTCTTTAAGTCTTTTGAAGAAAGGAAACTGATACCTTGTTCACCACCGTATACCCAAGTCTACTGAGTATTTTTCCCACAGTTATTTCAATGAGTGAAATAAACACACAAAAAATCATAACTGCTACTGAAAACCCTAGGGCTAAATCTGGATGAAATTATAACTGAGTAATCTGTAGGAGTCCTAGGTTATTTTCAAACTAGAAAGCTCTGAAAAATTAAGTTGTTACTGTTATCTGGGGTCCAGAAATATTTTCACAGTTTATCCCTTTTTTAGTTACTGAGTATACTTGTGCTTTATTGTTACACTGTAACCATAACATTGCTCATGCACATACTGTAACACTTATTTTAACACAGAACTATAAAAGTTTGTCCGAACTTAAGGATTTGAGACAAAGCCAAATCTTCACCTCTTAGAGATCTGAATTTAGATCTGGTAATTAAATTTTAGATTTAAAACTTGTTACCAAAGTAGAAGATTCCCAGGAAAATGTGACTGATATTAAGTTTAAAAAAAAAACAAACTTCATTTGAGTAGATGAAAATAATGACTGCAAGAATACAGCTGACTGAGTCTTTAAGAGCCAAATTTTAACACACAACTCTAAATTCAGTTAAACTAAGACATATTCTTTTAAACGAATACCTCCAACTTTTTTTTTTTTTTAAATTTTGAGGAATATTTAGTGTCTAGGTTTAGGTAATAGGAGCTTTTATTTTTAAAAGCAAACAACTAGTTACCTTATAAGTTCATATTATTCTTGATTTTTAATCTTTGCTCAATATGTAACAGGTTAGTTTTTCAAATATTTAGCAAAAGAATGAAAATAATCTGCTAGTTTTGGAAAATTATTCACTCAACATTTTTTCTTTGTATGTAAATATTTTTAAAAATCCATTCTATAGGTTTTGGTTGCCATCATCTGAAGTTTTATTTAAAATTGAATTAAGGCTTCCCTGGTTAAGAATCTACCTTGCAATTCAGGGGATACTGGTTCAATACCTTGTCTAGGAAAATCCTAATTAAGCCAATGGCTAAGAATCCTAATTAAGGTTTCTTAATTACATGCTCTGAGGAAGCCAAGCTGGTGCACCACAACTACTCGAACTTGTACTCTGGAGCTCACCAGCCATGACTACTGAGACCACGTGCAGCAACTTCTGAAGCCCACCTGCCCTGGAGCCTTGACTCCTGCAACAAGAGACTCCACCACAATGCAGCGCCCACAAGCAGAAAAGAAGAGCCAGCCCAGCCAAAAAATAAATTAAACGGAATTAGTAGTATGGTAATTGCCTAACTAAAAAGGTAATTGTCAAATTAAAACAAATATGAATAGCCAAAATTTCTTTTGAGTTTTAAAATAAATTAGTAATGGTATACATGATGTATGTATTTATTGCTTGTGTAGTTTTATTTTTTGATTATTCTATTTGTGGTTGTACACCTAGTATTAATTTATACCTCGTATAAATTGAAAAAATGCATTAGTATTTAATTAATGTACCTAAATGTAAATATGAAACAATGTGTAAATTTTCACCATTTTGTACAAATTTACTGGAGTTTACCAATTGTTTGACTATCCCACTGATTCTACTCTGAGTGCAAAATTAAAGAGAAAGTAATTCTTTAAAAATACACCTATGATATAGTTCATAGAATATAAATTACAATCAACTTTAAATTTCTACACAAAGATTTTTCAAGAACCCACTATGTTATTCCACAAATTACACAAGACAGAATTTTAGCCTGAAATATCTTTATGGAGCAGTTGTCCCAGTAAATTCTGGTACCTAAAAACCTATGTGAAAGTGAAAGTGAAGTTGCTCAGTCGTGTCCAACTCTTTGAGACCCCATAAAGTGTAGCCTACCAGGATCCTCCGTCCATGGGATTTTCCAGGCAAGAGTACTGGAGTGGGGTGCCATTTCCTTCTCCAGGAGATCTGTCCAGCCCAGGGACTAAACCCAGGTCTCCCTCATTGTAGACAGAAACTTTCCTGTCTGAGCCACCAGGGAAGCCAACAATACTAAAGATAGTCATCAAATCACAAAAGACGGAAAGATGAAGGGAAGAAAAAAGACCCACAAAAACAAATCCAAAGCAATTAGCAAGATGGCAATAAGAATATACACATTGATAGTTACCTTTAATTTAACTTAATAAAATGCTCCAGTCAAAAGACATAAACTGCTGAAGTCATATAAAAACAAGACCTATATCTATACTGTCTACAAGAGACCCACTTGAGACATATGAACACATACAGACTCAAAATAAGAGGATAGAAGAAGATATTCTACACAAATGGAAATCAAAAGAAAGCTGGAGTAGCAATATTCATATCAGATAAAGTAGACTTTAAAAAAAAAGACTGTTATAAGAGGAAAAGAAGAACATTATATAATGATCAAGAGATACATCTAAGAAGGAGATAAAAATTTTTAAACATATATGTATCCAACATAGGAGCACTCCACTGTATAAGGCAAACACTAACAGCCATAGAAGGAGAAACTGACAGTAACAGCAGCAGAGGATTTAACACCTGCTCACATCAGTGGGAAAACTGTAAGACAGAAAATCAATAAGGGAATAGGAGTTCTTGTACACCCGTGGCGGATTCATGTCAATGTATGCCAAAACCAGTAGAGTACTGTAAAGTAAAATAAAATAAAATTTAAAAAAAAAAATGAAATAAATTAAAAAAAATGATAATTAGGCCACATGGACTTAATTGATATTTATAGAAAATTCTATCTGAAAGCAGAAGAATATACAACTTCTTAAGTGCACATGAATATTCTTCACGATAGATCACAGGCTGCAGAACAAAGCAATACAATCTTATCTCAGGAAGCAAGAGAAATCTCAAACAACCAAACTTTACAAATAAAACAACTAATGAAAAAACAACAACAACAACAAAAAAAAAAAAAACCCAAAATTAGTAGCAGGAAAGAAATAAAAAATCAGAGGAGAAATAAATGAAACAGAGACAAAGAAAACAGTAGCAAAGGTCAATGAAATTAAAAGCTGGTTCTTCAAAAAGATAAACAAAATGGATAAACATTTAGCAAAACTCATTAAGAAAAGAAGGGAGAGAGCTCAAATTAATATAATTAGAAATGAAAAAGGAGAAGTTACAATGGACACCACAGAAATACAAAGGAAGGACCATAATGGACTATTACAAGCAACTATATGCTAATAAAATGGACAACCAAGAAGAAATGTACAAATATTTAGAAAGATAATCTCCCAAGACTTAACCATAAAAAACAGAAAATACAAAGATACCAATCATAAGTACTGAAATTGACACTGTGATTAAAAATTCCCAACAAACAAAATTAAAGAACCAGTTAGCTTCTCAGGCAAATTCTATCAAACATTTACAAAAGAGCTAATACCTGTCCTTCTGAAACTCTTCCAAAAAATTGCAGGGGAAAGAACACTCCCAAACTCGTCCTATGAGGCCACCATCACCAAAACCTTGACACCAAAACCAAACAAACATGCTACAAAAAAAAAAAGAAAATTATAAGCAAATATCACTGATGAACATATATGCAAAAATCTTCAGAAAAATACTAGCAAGCCAAATCCAACAATATAGTAAAAGAATCATTAAAAGTGGGATTTGCCCTGGTGGTATAAGGATTTTTCAATGTTAACAAATGAATCAGTGTGGTATACCACATTAACAAATTGAAGAATAAAAATCATATGATCATCGCAATAGATGCAGAAAAAGCTTTTCATAAAATTCAACACACATTTATTATAAAAACTCTTCAGAAAGCAGGCCCAGAGAGAACCTACCTCCACATAATAAAGTCTATATACAATAAACCCATAGCAAACATCATTCTTAAGAGTGAAAATCTGAAAGCATTTCCTCTAAGATAAAGAACAAGACAGGATGTACACTCTCACCATTATTCAACATAATAGTTTTAGAAGCCCTAGCCACCGCAATCAGCAAGGAAATAGAAAAAGAATCCAAACTAGAAAAGTAGTAGTAAAACTGTCACTATTTGCAGATGACCTGATAATATATATAGAAAATCCTAAAGATGCCACTAGGAAACTACTGGAACTCATCAATGAATCTGGTAAAATTGCACGATTCAAAGTTAATGCACAGAAATATTTTACATTCCTATACACTAACAATGAAAGGTCAGAAAGAGAAATGAAGGAAACAACCCTATTTACCATCACATCAAAAAGAATAAAATAAATAGGAATTAACAATACAGACAACAAATTGTGGAGAGGGTGTGGAGAAAAATGAACCCTTGAACACTCTTAGTGTGCATGTAGATTGGTACTACCACCATGGAGAATAATATGGAGGTTCCTTAAAAAACCACATGATCCAGCAATCCTACTATTTTGAATTAAGTAATAATTTAAAAAGATATGTGCACTCCAGTGTTCACTGCAGCACTATATACAATAGCCAAGACATGGAAGAAAACTCAATGTCCATTGGTACATGAATGGATAAAGATGTAATACATATATGTGTGCTGCTGCTGCTAAGTCACGTCAGTCGTGTCTGACTCTGTGCAACCCCATAGACGGCAGCCCACCAGGCTCCCCTGTCCCTGGGATTCTCCAGGCAACAACACTGGAGTGGGTTGCCATTTCCTTCTCCAATACATGAAAGTGAAAAGCGAAAATGAAGATGCTCAGTCATGTCTGACTCTTAGCACCCCCATGGACTGCAGCCTACCAGGCTCCTCCATCCATGGGATTTTCCAGGCAGGAGTACCGTAGTGGGGTGCCATTGCCTTCTCCACATATATGTACAATGGAATGTTATTCATCCTCGAAAAAGAATGAAATTATGCCATTAGAACTAACGTGGATGGACCTAGAGATTGTTATACTGAGTGAAGTAAGTCAGACAGAGAAAGACAAATATCATATCATATCACTAAGATGTGGAAGTTAATTAAAATGATACAAATGAACTTATTTACAAAATGAGCATACTCATAGGCTTAGAGAACTTATAAGTCTTTCTCCCAAAGGGGAGAAAGGTGGAAGGGGGGATAAATTAAGAGTTTCGGATTGATAAATACATGATACTACATATAAAATATTCCACAAGGACCTACTGTATATAGGGACTCTACTCAATAACCTTTAATAATATATCAGAAAAAAAATCTGAAAAAGAATTCATTTATGTAAATGTTTAAGTGAATCATTTTGCTGTACACCTGAAACTAACTCAATATTGTAAGTCAACTATAAAATAAAATAAAACAAATTTAAAAAATAAAAGCACTGAACAAAAAAAAATAATTTATGGCCATATAAAAAGATTTGATAAGCTTGAAGTTAAGAAATTTCAATTATTTAGTAATCTGCTTGAGCTCCTTTTACAGAATCTGTAATAAAGAAAATCACACAGTACATTGAATTTCACTCCTCTGCTTAGAAAAATGGCAGTTTCTGCCTGAGGATGTGCGTAGAAGAAACTCAGCTTTTTTCCTATGTGTTTCTCCTTTAAGTCTCACATTACTACAATACTAATAATACTTATGCCACCAGATGTTCTAGGGGTTTTTTCCCAAATGAAATAATTATAGGATACCAGCTGTGTATCCTATAATTTAACTCAGTTCTAACACTATTTATCTGAAGATAGCATCAGTTTCCACAGGTTAAGAGTTGCATTCCACAAGACCATGAGAAATAGCAAAGGAATGTCTCATGTAAAGATGGACACAATAAAGGACAGAAACAGTATGGGCCTAACAGAAGCAGAGGATATTAAGAAGAAGTGACAAGAATACACAGAACTATACAAAAAAGATCTTCATGACCCAGATAACCACAATGGTGCAATCACTCACCTCAAGCCAGACATCCTGGGATGCAAAGTCAAGTGGACCTTAATAAGCATCACTATGAACAAACCTACTGGAGGTGATAGATATCCAGCTGAGCTATTTTAAATCCTATAAGATGATGCTGTGAAAGTGCTGCATGCAATATGACAGCAAATTTGGAAAACCCATCAGTGGCCACAGGACTGGAAAAGTTAAGTTTTCATTCCAATCTCAAAGAAAGGAAATGTCAAAGAATGCTCAAACTACCACACAATTGCACTCATCTCACACGTTAGCAAAGTAATGCTCAAAATTCTCCAAGCTAGGCTTCAACAGTACACCACCAAGAACTTCCAAACATTTAAGCTGGATTTAGAAAATGCAGAGGTTACAGAAATCAAATTGACAACATCTGTTGGATCATAGAAAAGCACAAGAATTTCAGAAAAACATCTACTTCTCTTTCTTTGACTATGCTAAAGCCTTTGACTATGTGGATTACAATAAACTGTGGAAAATTCTGAAAGAGATGGGAATACCAGACCACCTGACCTGTCTCTTGAGAAACCTATATGCAGATTAGGAAGCAACAGTTAGAACTGTACATGGAACAACAAACTGGTTCAAATTTAGAAAAGGAATATATCAGGGCAGTATATTGTTACCCTGCTTATTTGGCTTATAGGCAGAGTACATCATGTGAAATGTAGGGCTGGATGAAGCACAAGCTGGAATCAAGATTGCCTGGAGAAATATCAATAACCTCAGACATGCAGATGACACTACCCTTATGGCAGAAAGCAAAGAGGAACTCAAAAGCCTCTTGATGAAAGTGAAAGAGGAGAGTGAAAAAGCTGGCTTAAAAGTTCGTGTAAAAAAATAAATAAATACACACACACACACAAAAAAGTAATTTTTAAAGTAACTAAAAAAAAAAAAAACCTGAACATTCAAAAAACTAAGATCATGGCATCCCATCCCATCACTTCATGGCAAATCGATGGGGAAACAATGGAAACAGTGACAGACTTTATTTTGGGGGGCTCCAAAATCACTGCAGATAGTGACTGTAGCCATGAAATTAAAAGAAGAAAAGCTTTTGGAAGAAAAGCTATGACCAACCTAGACAACATATTAAAAAGCAGAGACATTACTGTACCAACCAACAAAAGTCTTCTAGTTAAAGCTATGGTTTTCCAGTAGTCATGTATGGATGTGAGAGTTGGACCATAAAGAAAGCTGAGCACTGAAAAACAGATGCTTTTGAGCTGTGGTGTTCAAGAAGACTCTTGAGAGTCCCTTGGACTGCAAGGAGATCAAACCAGTCAACCCTAAAGGAAATCATATCTGAATATTCATTGGAAGGACTGCTGCTGAAGCTGAAGTTCCAATACTTTGACAACGAGACACAAAGAACTGACTCAGTTAAAAAGATCCTGATGCTGGAAAAGACTGAAGGCAGGAGGAGAAGGGGATGGCAGAGGATGAGATGGTTGGATGGCATCACCTACTCAATGGATATGAGTTTGAGCAAGCTCTGAGAGTTGGTGATGGACAGGGAAGCCTGGCATGCTGCCACCCATGGGGTCGCAAAGAGTTGGGCACAACTGAGCATCTGACTGAACTGGATTCTCTGTGTCAAAAACCAAGAACAGAAATAGGAATGTTATTTACTTACTCTCTCATAGGGTGATTTTGTGTGTGTATGTGTGTTCAGTTGCTAAGTCATGTCTGAATCTTTGCGACTCCATGGACTGCAGCATGCCAGATTTTCTCTCCTTCACTATCTCCCAGAGTTTGCTCAGATTCATGTCCATTAAGTCAGTGATGCTATCTAACCAGTTTATCCTCTGCTGCCCTCTTCTCTTTTTACCTTCAATCTCTCCCAGCATCAGGGTTTTCCTAATGAGTTGGCTCTTCATATCAGATTTAAAGATTGAAATTCAACTGATCAGCCACTGTGGCCACTATATCTCTCTTTGTGGCTTAATTCTAGATAACCTACGCTGCTCAATCTCATTCAGTATTTTCTATTAGGGAAGAAAGTATTCAATATTATCCACATTTTCATTATACATATTGAAATTCTTTCATGGTAGCATCAGCAAGATGGGAGAAAGAATTCGCAAACATTCTTCTCCTGAGAGGCATCAACTTAATAATATACTGTCTAAAAAGAATTTATGAGAACTCCAGACACCAGCTAAGTCACAATAGCCCCAGACAAGAATAGCCACATTGAAATGCTAAAAATAAATACAATATTGTAAAGTAATTAACCTCCAATTAAAATAAATAAATTTATACAAAAAGATAAATAAAACAACTATTATTTTTTACACATGATCTCATTTTCCCCAACCCAACAAATCTGAGCTTATGGGGAGAAAAAGCCCAACTGGTGCCTCTTCCATTGTTGACAAGAAGTAAAAATAAATGCACATTCCAGCTTTTCAGGACGCTGCCAGAGGGACTGGTTTCTGCCTCATCTAACATAGGGCATTGCTTGTAAACTAGCATGCTTCGGGTGCCCAGAAGGAACTAAGAACAGAGAGCCCTGCAGTTTGTTGCATCAGAGAACCTACAGTACCATAGACAAACACAAGAGGGCGCAAGAAATTACAAGCTCCTAAGAAGAAACTTACAGCCCAGCGTTTCTCATGATGTACTCTGCATATAAGTTAAATAAGCAGGGTGGCAATATACAGCCTTGACATACTCCTTTTCCTATTTGGAACCAGTCTGTTGTTCCATGTCCAGTTCTAACTGCTGCTTCCTGACCTGCATACAGATATCTCAAGAGCCAGGTGAGGTGGTCTGGTATTCCCATCACTTTCAGACTTTTCCACAGTTTATTGTGATCCACACAGTCAAAGGCATTGGCATAGTCAATAAAGCAGAAATAGATGTTTTTCTGGAACTCTCTTGCTTTTTCCATGATCCAGCGGATGTTGGCAATTTGATCTCTGATTCCTCTGCCTTTTCTAAAACCAGCTTGAACAGCTGAAACTCCAGTACTTTGGCCACCTCATGCAACGAGTTGACTCATTGGAAAAGACTCTGATGCTGGGAGAGACTGGGGGCAGGAGGAGAAGGGGACGACAGAGGATGAGATGGCTGGATGGCATCACTGACTCAATGGACGTGGGTCTGAGTGAACTCCGGGAGTTGGTGATGGACAGGGAGGCCTGGCGTGCTGTGATTCATGGGGTTGCAAAGAGTTGGGTATGACTGAGCGACTGAACTGAAGAAGAAACTTATGAAATGGTATGCACCTAACAGAAGCAGAATATATTAAGCAGAAGACTGGTATTATATTAAGAAGAGGTGGCAAGAATACACAGAAAAGCTGTACAAAAAGGTCTTAATGACCCAGATAACCAGGATGGTGTGGTCACTCAGTTAGAGCTAGACATCCTGGAATGTGAAGTCAAGTGGACCTTAGGAAGCATTACTACAAACAAAGCTAGTGGAGGTGACAGAATTCCAGCTGAGCTATTTCAAATCCTAAAAGAAGATGCTGTGAAAGTGCTGCATTCAATATGCTAGCAATTTGGAAAGCTCAGCAGTGCCCACAGGACTGGAAAAGGTCAGGTTTCATTCCAGTTCCAAAGAAGGGCAAAGCCAAAGAATGTCTAAACTACCACACAATTTGTGCTCATCTCACATGCTAGCAAGGTAATGCTCAAAATCCTTCAAGCTAGGCTTCAACAATATATGAACTGAGAACTTCCAGGTGTACAAGTTGGATTTAGAAAAGGCAGAGGAACTTGAGGTCAAACTGCCAACATCCACTGGATCATAGAGAAAGCAAAGGAATTCCAGAAAAATACCTACTTCTGCTTCATTGACTACATTAAAGCCTTTCACTGTGTGGATCACAACAAACTGTGGAAAATTCTTAAAGATGGGAATACCAGAGTACCTTACCCGCCTTCTGAGAAATCTGTATGCAAGTCAATAAGAAACTGTTAGAACTGGACATGGAAGAGTAGACTGGTTCCAAATTGGCAAAAGAGTACGTCAAGGTTGTATATTGCCACCCTGTTTATTATTTAACTTATATGCAAAGAACATTGTGTGAAATGCCGGGCTGGATGATGCACAAGGTAGAATCAAGATTGCTGGGAGAAGTATCAACAACCTCAGATATGAAGAGGAACTAAAGAGCGTCTTGATGAAGGTGAAAGAAGAGAATAAAAAAGCTGGCGTAAAACTCAACATTCAAGAAACCAAGATCATCGCAACTGGTCCCATCACTTTATGGCAAATAGATAGGGAAAAATTGGAAGCAGTGTCAGACTTTATTTTCTTGGCTCCAAAATCACTGTGGATATTTAATTTAAAAATTTTAATAAGTATGAAAGAAGCTCAATGACCTACCCAGAGACCAGAGATAAATATCTAAAGACAAATCAGAAAATCAGGAAAGTGATGAAAGATCAATAGAGCAAATAACCAGCAAGCAATATAGAAATAAATCCACAAAATGGCAATAGTAAGCTCTTTCTCAACAGTAATTATCTTAAACGTATATGGATTAAATTCCTTAAAATCAAAACACAAAAGTAGATAAAAAGCCTTTATATAACTATATACTATCTACAAGAGATTCACTTTATATATAAGGACACATGCAGAATAAAATTGAAAGGATGGAAAAGGATATTCCATACAAATAGTAACCAAAAGAAAGCAGGAGTGACAATATTTATATGATACAAAGCAGACTTTCAGTCAAACACTATAAAGAGACAAAGGACATTATATAATGATAAAAGGATCAGTTCAACAGGAAGATATAACAGCTGTAGATATATGTGAACCTAACATAGGTTCCCAAATAAATGGTGAAAACACTGACAAAATTGAAATAGAGAGTAACACAAAGCAGTAGATTTCAATTCCTCATTTTAATAACAGATAGAACAATCAGTTATAAGTTCAGTTACGTAACATGACGCTTGAACAACAGTGTAGATTAATTGGACCTAATAACCTCAGTTATGCAGATGACAACACCCTTATGGCAGGAAGTGAAGAGGAACTAAAAAGCCTCTTGATGAAAGTGAAAGACTATAAAGAGACAAAGGACATTATATAATGATAAAAGGATCAGTTCAACAGGAAGATATAACAGCTGTAGATATATGTGAACCTAACATAGGTTCCCAAATAAATGGTGAAAACACTGACAAAATTGAAATAGAGAGTAACACAAAGCAGTAGATTTCAATTCCTCATTTTAATAACAGATAGAACAATCAGTTATAAGTTCAGTTACGTAACATGACACTTGAACAACAGTGTAGATTAATTGGACCTAATAACCTCAGTTATGCAGATGACAACACCCTTATGGCAGGAAGTGAAGAGGAACTAAAAAGCCTCTTGATGAAAGTGAAAGAGGAGAGTGAAAGAGTTGGCTTAAAGCTCAACATTCAGAAAACTAACATCATGGCATCTGATCCCATCACTTCATAGGAAATAGATGGGGAAGCAGTGTCAGACTTTATTTTTTGGCTCCAAAATCACTGCAGATGGTGATTGCAGCCATGAAATTAAAAGACGCTTACTCCTTGGAAGGAAAGTTATGACCAACCTAGATAGCATATTCAAAAGCAGAGACATTACTTTGCCAACAAAGTTCTGTCTCGTCAAGGCTATCGTTTTTCCAGTGGTCATGTACGGATGTGAAAGTTGGACTGTGAAGAAAGCTGAGTGCCAAAGAATTGATGCTTTTGAACTGTGGTGTTGGAGAAGGATCTTGAGAGTCCCTTGGACTGCAAGGAGATCCAACCAGTCCATCCTAAAGGAGATCAGTCCTGGGTGTTCATTGGAAGGACTGATGCTAAAGCTGAAGCTCCAATACTTTGACCACCTCATGTGAAGAGTTGACTCATTGGAAAAGACTCTGATGCTGGGAGGGATTGGGGGCAGGAGAAGAAGGGGATGACCAAGGATGAGATGGTTGGATGGCATCACTGACTCGATGGACATGAGTTTGGGTGAATTCCGGGAGTTGGTGATGGACAGAGAGGCCTGGCGTGCTGCAATTCGTGGGATCGCAAAGAGTCGGACACCACTGAGCAACTGAACTGAACTGAACTGAACAGTTGCATAATATTCCACTCCAATGCAGAAGAATACACTTTTTTTCTCAAGTGCACATAAAACTTCTCTCATGATAGATCACATGTTAGGTAACAAAGCAAGTCTTAAGAAATTTAGGAAAATAGAATCATACCAAGTTCTTTTCTGACCACAACGGCATGAAACTAGAAAGCAACACCAGAAGAAAAATTCACAAATACGTGAAAATTGAAAAAACACAGAAGAAATCACAAGGGAATTTAGAAACTATCTTGAGATAAATGAAAATAACAACAAAATTTATGTGCTTCATAAGTGAGTACAAGCAGTACTAAAAGGGAAGGTTCTATCAGCAAATACCTACATTATAAAAAGAAAAAGGATCTCAATTATACAAGCTCACTTTAAACCTCATACAGTAAGAAAAAGAATAAACTAAGCTCAGCAGAAGGAATAAAATAATACTAGAAAAGCAAAACAAACAAACAAATCAACAAAATAAACAAACAAATCAACAAAATAGTTTTTTAAAAATTGACAAGCCTTTAGAAAGCTGCCTGAAAAAAAACAGAAGATTCCAATAACAATATCAGAAATGCAAGGGGAGCTATTTCAACTGATACCACAGGGGAAAAAAGATATACCAGCAAACTGGATGTTAGAAAAAATTAATAAATTCCTAGAAACATACAACCTACAAAGATTTAATCAAGAAGAAACAAAACCTTGAACAGACCTGTCACTACACTAGTAAGGAGAATAAGTCAATAATCAAAAATTTCCTAGGAAAGATATTCCCAGGAAGTGGTGCCTTCATTGGATAATTTAATGAAACTTTTAAAGAAATACACCAATCCTTCTCAACATCTCCAAAAATTTGAAGATGGAGCACCATAGAATTCATTTTATTAGGCCATTTCCCTATTATCAAAACCAGATGAAGATAGTGTAAGAAAAAAAAAAATGCTATATCTTTGATAAATATAGGTGTAAAAATTCTCAATAAAATACTAGACTGAATTCTACAGCACATTAAAATAATTATATACAATCATCAGATGAGATTTGTTTTTGGAATGTGAGGATGGTTCAACATATTAAAAAATATATTAATATACTACATTAACAGTTCAATTCAGTTCAGTCGCTCAGTTGTGCCCAACTCTCAAAAAATTAGTTGTGTTTTTATATATACAGATAGCCATGCATACATACAACTATTACTTAAACTGTGTTGTTTATGTTTAAACATCAATTCTTTCCAAAAGTTCCATTAGATATCAAGTTTATCATAGAGTTCTAATAGGTATTATGTAAACTATCATTCAAGCATTTAAAATAACCAAATCATTGACACAGCTGACATATTCGAGAACATGACACTTTATAAGCCCAGTGAAAAGCATGCTGGAGCACTGGGCTATTTGGAGATAAAGAGAGGTAAAGTGACAGCAGAAGGGCTGATGTGTGGAGTTTTTCAAAGTGCTTCACTTGATATTTATGGGTAGAATTAGAGATGTTTTTGAGAAATACTTTTGGTAGTTTTAATGACTTATATGAAGATTTTCATTAAAAAAGTAAACATGAATTGAATTCCTTCAATATTTCATTCCTCTTTTACATCTACTGTGTTAGGAATTGACAACATTAAGTGCATGCATCAGCTGAACATAATAAGCAAACCACTCTATGGAAAAATTTAAGACTAACAATATTAAAATAATCAGGAGCTTTCACCTTATTTTTTAAATGATCTATTCTTTGTTTTGTCTATTTTATCTGATCAAAATTAATTTGACATTTGTATTAATCTGACATTCCTCCAAATAATTTCAATACTTAATTCAGATAGCAACTTTCATTATTTTTCTGAAGTGAAGCATCTCACGTGGCCATTTGCAAGGTTGACATATCTACTGCAGTTAAACAGCATTCCATAAAAATCTCCTGAAAATGAATCACACCACTCTTATAGTCTGTTCAGATATGCAAGCTGACCCAAGTCTAATGGGTAAGCTAGATTGGTTTCCATTAATCTTGGAAACTGACCATCATTTAATTTCTGATTATTGTTCCACTCTAAATAGGTCAAAGTCAGTACCCTCTTATTCATTCGTGCGATTATTCAAGTAAAAGCAGCTTTACAGTACTGAGGAAGAGGTGAGTAATCAGGTTTTAGAAAAGGAGAGCCTCTGGGGTTATTCAAGCTCTAGGCAGTTATTTGGAGCTCTGCTGCTGTTCTAAACACAGGCAAGTCAAGACAGTGAATACTGAACTCTGTTAATTCTCTGTAATCTTTCCTATAATGACCTCAATGCTTCATTAGAACTATGACATTAAAAGCCAATATATTTTTTAGTATATTTAATTTTTTTAACATGGCATGTGTGATAGTTAGTTTTACTTGTCAACTTGGTGAGGCTATCGATCATACCCAGTTATTTAATCAGAAACTAACCTAGGTGTTACTGTAAAGATATTTTGAAGTTGTGGTTAACATCTACAATTAACTAACTTTAAAGAGATTAATGTCAGTAATGTAAGTGGGCCTCATCCCATCAACTAAAAGACCTTAGAACAAAAACTTAAGTTTCCTGCAGAAGATTTCCCTCAAAAAAGAAATATCACCAACTGCCTAAGTTTCTAGTCTGCCAAACTTCCTTATGAATTTCAAACTTTCCAGTCCCCTGCCCTATTGTCTTGGAGAAGGCAATGGCACCCCACTCTAGTACTCTTGCCTGGAGAATCCCAGGGATGGGGGAGCCCAGTGGGCTGCCGTCTATAGGGTCGCACAGAGTCGGACACGACTGAAGTGACTTAGCAGCAGCAGCAGCCCTATTGTCTAAGCTAATTCCTTAAAATACCTCTCTCTCTCTCTCATAGTGAGAAAACTGAGGCTCAGAAACATTTAGAAGCTCACCTAATGTCGTGCAATAATTAAGTGGGAAGAGAGAAACACAATATAAGCATTTTGATTCCAAAGCCATTTTATTCCCACTTTACCAAACTTCTTCAGCATGTAACTCTAACTTAGCTATTAATTTCATCATTGCCTTATATCACTCTGTGATTACTGTAAATTTTAAGGGCAAAAATATTTTGGTGTGTGGGGAGAATATTGAGTAGGACTTCTAAGAGACAGGCAAATCATTTTCATTTTTAATGCAACTAGGGACTTATAAATTTAAAAAAAATAGATTTGGACCCTGTTAAGAATAATTTTGCAATAAAAAGAGCTACTCTGGAAAACATTAGGGTAGTTCAAAAAGTTTAAAAACAAAAATCCAGATTTCTGAAATCTGCTTTTAGTATGACTGAACAAGCTCTTAATGGACTGATCCACCTAGAGATTAAAATGCTGGATTCTGGACAGAAAAAAGAGAAAAATTCAAAACAAAACACTCTTCCCCAATTACTAAAAAGTAGAAAAAATTCACTCAACATCCATAGGAAAATAAGCACATGGTAAAGGGGAACAGGAAATGGAGAGAATCTAATGTCTATGGCTTTTAGACTAGAAGAAAGCTGCAGCTAACAATTCAGAGTCTAAGACTCCAAAGGAAAAACCAAAGAACAGAGTTTGGGGCAACAATATCTGTTGGAGAGTGAAACAGTGGTGAACAGGAACTTTGGGTGAACCCAAGCTTCTGGAAAGAGACAGCTTGGGCAGGGGGACTGAATGTTGTGTATATAAACTGTGCTCACATTTTTGGCTGACTCACAGGAAAAAATCTCTTGGTGACCTAACTGAAAATAAAAGAATTGTACTAAAATTTTAGCTCCTACCCAAAAAGCATAATTTATAGTTTGTAAATAATCAAATTGCTTCTTGAAATATAAATAAATAACAATACTTCTCAGGGAAATATAGCATAATCCGGGTGTGCACAACATAATTTTCACAATGTTACAGACATAATCCAAAATGACTTGCAATAAAGTAACCAGGAATATGTAACTTAAAAAATATCAACATAGAAAGCCCCAATATGAATTATTTTAATTATTCAGACAAGGATTTTAAAGTAGCTCTGTTAACTCTGCATAATGATTCTAAACAAAAATATCCTCATAATGAATGAAGACAAAGAAAATTTCCAAAAAGATGCCAATAGTGAAAATTTCACTGAATGGCTCACCACAAAAATGGAGACAACAGAGGAAGTCAGTAAACTTGAAGACAGATCATTAGAAATTACCCAATCTAAAGACAGAGAGAAAAAAAAAAGATAAAATTTAAAACTCAAAAGAGATTTATCATATGTTTAACTGGAGTCCCAGAAGAAGGGAAATACAGTTAGGTAGAAAAAAACATCTAAAAAAAGTAATATTTTAAAATTCTCCAAATTTGTGAAAGTCACAAATTAACAGTTTTAAGAAGTAAACAAATCCTAAGAAGAATAACTAAAAATAAAACTGGGCCTAGACCCAGTAATAAAATGGCTAAAATCCAGATGATGAGAAAACTGAAAATGCAACCAGAAGCTGCAATATAATACATACAAAAAAAAAANAGAAATTACCCAATCTAAAGACAGAGAAAAAAAAAAAAGATAAAATTTAAAACTCAAAAGAGATTTATCATATGTTTAACTGGAGTCCCAGAAGAAGGGAAATACAGTTAGGTAGAAAAAAACATCTAAAAAAAGTAATATTTTAAAATTCTCCAAATTTGTGAAAGTCACAAATTAACAGTTTTAAGAAGTAAACAAATCCTAAGAAGAATAACTAAAAATAAAACTGGGCCTAGACCCAGTAATAAAATGGCTAAAATCCAGATGATGAGAAAACTGAAAATGCAACCAGAAGCTGCAATATAATACATACAAAAAAAAAATAACAATTGCTTCTTATCAGAAACCAGGAAGGCAAGAAATGGAAAGAAATATCATAAAAGGTGAACTGGGGAAAAACAACACAACACAAAAACAATCAATCCAACCAAAATTCTCTATCTTATATTAATAAAATGTCTTTTATAAATGAAAGTGTAATAAAGGTACTTTCAGGTTAAAACAAAAATAAGAAAACTTGTAATCAGTGTTCTTATACTACAAAATTATGAAAGAAAGTTATTTCAGGCTAAAAGGAAATGATACTAGTGAAAACTCAGATATTCTGGAAGTAATGAATCACTCTAGAAATGGTAAACATATATATATAAGTAAGTATAAAAGAGGCTTCCCTGTTTGGTAAACCAGAAAAGAGGCTCAGTTGGAAAAGAATCTGCCTGCAATGCAGGAGACCCAGGTTTATTTCTAGGCCTGGAAGATCCACAAGAGAAGAGATAAGCTACCCACTCCAGTATTCCTCTGCCTACCCACTCTGGTTCCTCTGCCTTTTCTAAATCCAGCTTGTATATCTGGAAGTATTCGGTTCAAGTACTGCTGACACTTAGTTTGAAGGATTTTGAATATAACCCTACTAGCATGGGGCTTCCCTGGTGGCTCAGCTGGTGAAGAATCCACCTGCAAAGTGGGAGAACTGGTTTGGGAAGATCCCCTGGAGAAGAGAATGGCTACTTACTCCAGTATTCTGGCTTAGAGAATTACATGGACTGTACCGTCCATGGGGTCACAAAGAGTCAGACACAACTGAGCAACTTTCACACACACACACAAGTATAAAAGACTGCTTTTCTCTTAATTTCTTGAAAATACATATAGAGATATTAAAACATGGCCTTGTAGGGTTTATGCAATATATAAAATTAATATATGTATGAAAACTATAGCATGACATGAATTTGAGCAAACTCTGGGAGATGGTTGAGGACAGAGGAGCCTGGGGTGCTGCAGTCCATGGGGTTGCAAAGAATCAGACACAACTTAGCAACTGAACCAAACAAATAACATGAAGTGTGAAACAGGGCTCAGCATATTAGGGCCTATTTTTATAAACATTTTGATTGGAATGCAGCTAATGAGCAAACTCTGGGAGATGGTTGAGGACAGAGGAGCCTGGGGTGCTGCAGTCCATGGGGTTGCAAAGAATCAGACACAACTTAGCAACTGAACCAAACAAATAACATGAAGTGTGAAACAGGGCTCAGCATATTAGGGCCTATTTTTATAAACATTTTGATTGGAATGCAGCTATGCCCATTCTTTGATATGCTGTCTATGGCCGCCTTTGTGCACCAAAAACAAACAAACTGGCAAAAAATAAACCTGTTACATTTACCTGCCTCTACTATAAAAGATGGAAGGAGGCCAACGACCTATTTAATTGCTATGTTGCTATATTTTACAAGAAGTGGTATGACAATAAGTCTAAATAGACTGAAACAATAAGGTTGCATACTGTAATCACAAGAGCAAATTTTAAAATAATGGGAAGTACTGCTGACACCCTAATACATAAATTCCCATTTGGAATTCTACATTAACGTTTAATTCATCTTAAAGAATGCTGAAGAATGGAAGAGAGGAGCACAAAAAAGAGGTCAAAGAGAGAACAAATAATAGAGTGTTAGATAAAACTCCACGATACTAGTAATTATGATAGTAACAAAATGAAGCCTTCAAGTAAGAGAGACTATCAGAATGAACTAAAAAAAGAAAGACCAAACCTTATGCTGTCTCCAGAATACACACTTCAAATACAAGCATGCTAAGAGCTTGAAAGTAGTTAAATGGACAACAACGTACATTTGATTCTCATTATTCATAGATTCAATGTTTGTGATTTTGCCTACTGGCTAAATTTATGTGTAACCCCCAAATCAATACTTGCAGGACTTTAATAACTATTGGCAGATACATGCAGAATACAGCAAAACTTCATCTCTTAACAGGCACACTACCAGTAGAGGTCAAAGAAACATTCTTCCTTCTTATTTTTAGATCTCCTACTATAAATATATCAAGCAAAGTACATCATGCCAAATGCCAGGCTAGATGAAGCATAAGCTGGACTGAAGATTGCTGGGAGAAATATCAATAACCTCAGATATGCAGATGACACCACCCTTATGGCAGAAAGCAAAGAGGAAACTAAAGAGCCTCCTGATGAAGGTGAAAGAGGAAAGTGAAAAAGATGGCTTAAAACTCAGCATTAAAAAAATGAAGATCATGGCATCCAGTCCCATCACTTCATGGCAAACAGATGGGGAAATAATGGAAACAGTGACAGACTTTATTTTGGGGGGTTTCAAAAATCACTTTGCCAACAAAGGTCCATCTAGTCAAAGCTATGGTTTTTCCAGGGTTCTAAGTACATCATGTATTGATGTGAGAGTTGGACCATCGAGAATGCTGAGTACTGAAGAACTGATGCTTTTGAACTGTGGTGTTGGAGAAGACTCTTGAGAGTCCCTTGGACTGCAAGGGGATCAAATCAGTCCAGCTTAAAGGAAATCAGTCCTGAATATTCATTGGATGGACTGATGCTGATGCTGAAGCTCCAATACTTTGGACACCTGATGAAAAGAACTGGCTCATTGGAAAAGACCCTGATGCTGGGAAAGATAATTGAAGGCAGGAGGAGAAGAGGATGAGATGGTTGGATGGCATCACTGACTAAATGGAGGTGAGCTTGAGCAAGCTTTAGGAGCTGATGATAGACAAGGAAAGCCTGGTGTGCTGCAGTCCATGGCATTGCAGATTCAGACATGACTGAGGAACTGAACTGAATTGAACTATAAATAAGTGGGCTTCCCAGGTGGCTCAGTGATAAAGAATCTGCCTGCCGATGCAGAAGACACGAGGTCAGTCCTTGGGTTTGGAAGATTTCCTGGAGGAGGAAATGGCAACCAGTTCCAATATTTGTGCCTGGGAAATGCCGTAGACAGAGGAACCTGCACGAGCTACAGTAAGAAGAAGAGTCTTACTTCCTGTCTATTTAGTGTCATGGTTTTTATTTTTATGTGCTTTTTAATGATGACCTAGCTATATACTATGGGCTTCCCTGATGGCTCAGACAGTAAAGAATCCACCTGCAATGTGGGAGACCTGGGTTCAATCCCTTGGTCAGGAAGATCCCCTAGAGAAGGAAATGGCAGCTCACTCCAGTATTCTCTCTGAGAAATCCCATGGACAAAGGAGCCTGGCAGGCTACAGACCATGAGGTTGCAAAGAGTCAGACATGACTGAGCACAGCACAGCAGCTATGTACAATGACCCCCAAGCATAGTGAGTAAGTGTTGTCCAGGGTTCTAGGCACAAGGAGTCTGTTATATGTTTTATTGAGAAAATACTTTTGTTACATCAGCTTCCTTCAAGCATGAATTAAAGCAGGGGTCCCCAGCCTCTGGGATCTAATCCTGATGATCTGAGGTATAGCTGATGTAATAATAAGAGAAATAAATTTCACAATAAACGTAATGTGCTTGAATCATCCCCAAACCATCCTCCCCTCCCTGGTCTGTAGAAAAATTGTCTTCTACAAAGTTGGTGCCTTGTGCCAAAAAGTTTGGGGACCACTAAATTACAATGCTGTTGGCCTAAGTAAAACAAGTAGGAAGCCATAAAAGCTGACATAAAGGCAACAAAATAAAAAGGAAAAGGAAAATAGAATAATAAGTCATTATAAATATCTGTATTGATAAAAAAACTTCTAGATCACTAATGAAAAAAGTGCTGGTTGCTCAGTCATGTCCAACTCTTTGTGACCCATGGACTGCAGCCCACCAAGCTATTCTGTCCATGGAATTCTCCAGGCAAAATTACTGGAGTGGGTTGCCATTCCCTTCTCCAGGGNAAACTTCTAGATCACTAATGAAAAAAGTGCTGGTTGCTCAGTCATGTCCAACTCTTTGTGACCCATGGACTGCAGCCCACCAAGCTATTCTGTCCATGGAATTCTCCAGGCAAAATTACTGGAGTGGGTTGCCATTCCCTTCTCCAGGGGATCTTCCCAAGCCAGTGACTGAACTTGGGTCTCCTGCATTGCAGGCAGCTTCTTTACCATCTGAGCTGCCAGGGAAGCCTCATTTAATGAACAAAAGTGGTTCATTAATGACCCACTGGGCAATTTAAGTCAAGATATAACAACTGGTCTCACTGAATGTGGGGACGCATGGAAAGAGAGAGGTGACAATATGGAGATCAGAAAGGAGGGCACAATAGAGAAATGAAATAAAAGATGTTCTTAATGAAGAAACCACAAAAAAATCAAGCCAAATTATTATTTTTTAAAATGTATTTCCACTCTGGAATAATGTCAGGTTAAAGAATTTTATCATATTTAGAAAATTACCAAAAGGTCTATAATTATAAAACTGGGTAAAATGTTCCAAAAGATTTTTTTTTTAAAGAAAAAAGTCTACCAATATCTAGGAGATTGAAATTAAGCTGCTTTCAAATGTTCAACAGGCAGCTGGATATTATAAATGCCATAAGAAACTGTGATAACAAAATTTTATACAAAAAAATTTGTGACTCAAGATTTTTCTACCCTGCCACCTTCTGTTTCTGTCAGAGGCCTTCAAACTGTCACAGGTTAGAGCACTCATATACCAGCTTCTATAGCCTGCCAGGCTCCTCTGTCCATGGGATTCTCCAGGCAAGAATACTGGACTAGGCTGCCATTTCCTTCTCCAGGGGAACTTCTCAACCCAGGAACTGAACCCATGTCTCCCACACTGCAGGCAGATGCTTTACCAACTGAGTTGTGTGGGAAACCCATACCAAATTCTGCTTATCTGAAAAATTGTTAAAGCACTTCAAAGTATATTAAAACCGGGTCTACCCCTTACATTTGAATAGCCTACTATGAGAAGGAAAAAAATTAATGTTTGATATGTGTATGCTAAATGTCTAAATATTTGGAAGCATAAAGCAACAAACAGATAAATAAGACATTCTCTGTTACTCTGTTTTATCAAATATACCTTCATAAAGACAAAGTTTAAATGTGTGCATGTTTCTTATATAAATAAAGATTGGCAAGATATCAAATATAACAGAATTTAATCCTTATTATGCATTTCTGGAGGTCCAGAAATATTGATCCACCAATATTTAAAGAAGTAGTGAAAAAATACATGAATAATTCATGCTATTATTTATTCTATTAAGTTTATTTTCATTACCTTTAATTTTAATGAAACCCATGTTTTTATAGGTATAATTTTTAATATTTGTAGCCTATTGATAGCAATAAGATAAACAATTAAAGTATAAATGTAATTTATTTAAAGTATATGAAGTTTGAGTATTTTCATTAAAGTAAAATATAAATATTTCAAAATTAAAATTATTCTGTATGTTGTAAAGTTTTTTCTTTAGAGCATTCAAAATTATCTATTAAAACAAAGAGTTAAATATAATTTTAATTAACCAATTATAAATTTTAAATAAACATTTTTTAATTGAAAACTTTCATTTTTAACATTAAAAAATTTGAAGTCTGCATGATCACCAAATTAAATAATGTCTCAAGCTAATATATTCAATGTTACAAAATATTGTTCATTTTCCAGGTGCAGCTGTTGTGACTGCACAGTAATTCATGNAAATTAAAATTATTCTGTATGTTGTAAAGTTTTTTCTTTAGAGCATTCAAAATTATCTATTAAAACAAAGAGTTAAATATAATTTTAATTAACCAATTATAAATTTTAAATAAACATTTTTTAATTGAAAACTTTCATTTTTAACATTAAAAAATTTGAAGTCTGCATGATCACCAAATTAAATAATGTCTCAAGCTAATATATTCAATGTTACAAAATATTGTTCATTTTCCAGGTGCAGCTGTTGTGACTGCACAGTAATTCATGAGTAACTCTATACAATGAATAGGAAAAAGGGCAGCAAGTAAACGAATGATCAGAACTACTGGGGAGTAGTTCTTTTTCTGAGGCACAATTGATTTATAATACTGTATACATATCAGGTGTACATCATAGTGAGTCACAATTTTTAAAGATTATATTAAAGTTATTATAAATTATTGGCTATATTCCTTCTGCTCTACAATATATCCTTGTGTTTGCACCTCTCAATCTTCTACTTTTATCTTGTCCCTCCTCCCTTCTGCCTCCCAAACTGGTAACAATTAATTTTTTTTCTATATCTGTGAGTCTGTTTCTTATATTCACTAGTTTTGTTCTTTAGATTCCATGTGTAAGTGAACATATAACATCAGTATTTGTGTGTTTCACTGATTGACTTATCTTATTAAGCATAATCTCCAAATCTATCCATGCTGTTGCAAATGGCAGTTTCATTCTGTTTTATGGCTGATAATTATTACTTTGTATATACATATACCACATCTCTACCCATTCATCCATTGATGGACACAGATTGCTTCTATATCTTGGCAATTGTAAATAATACTGTTACAAACATTGGGGTTATCGTTTCAAATTAGTGATTTCATTTTCTTTGAATATATACCCAGGAGGGGAATTGCTAGATCATATGGTAGTTCTATTTTTAGTTTTTTTTGGTAAACTCTTTTCTGATTTTATTGATTTGTGCCCTCTCTTTCTCCTGCTGAGTTTATCTAAAAGTTTATCTTTTCAAAAACAGATCTCTTAGTGATCTTTTTTAAAATATATATTTTTAAGTCTCTATTTCATTTACTCCTGCTCTGATCTTTATGATTTCTTTCCTTTTACTAAATTTGGTTTTTATTTTCTCTTCCCAGCTCCTTTCAGTTCAGTTCAGTAGCTCAGTCGTGTTCGACTCTGCAACCCCATGAATCACAGCACGCCAGGCCTCCATGCTCATCACCATCTCCCAGAGTTCACTCAGACTCACGTCCATCGAGTCGGTGATGCCAGCCAGCCATCTCATCCTCAGTCGTCCCCTTCTCCTCCTGCCCCCAATCCCTCCCAGCATCAGAGTCTTTTCCAATGAGTCAACTCTTCTCATGAGGTGGCCAAAGTACTGGAGCTTCAGCTTTAGCATCATTCCTTCCAAAGAAATCCCAGGGTTGATCTCCTTCAGAATGGACTGGTTGGATCTCCTTGCAGTTCAAGGGACTCTCAAGAGTCTTCTCCAACACCACAGTTCAAAAGTATCAATTCTTCGGTGCTCAGCCTTCTTCACAGTCCAACTCTCACATCTATACATGACCACAGAAAAACCATAGCCTTGGCTAGACGGACCTTAGTCGGCAAAGTAATGTCTCTGCTTTTGAATATACTATCTAGGTCCTTAGTTGTAAGAAAAGGTTTTTTGAGATTTTTCTTGTTTCCTAAATTTATGTCACTAGAAACTCCCCTCTTAAAACTGCTTTCAGTGTTTTCTGTCAGGATATAGTGTTTTATGCAAGAATCAATTGTACTAGCTCTCTGAAATAGAAGGTTTTAAAATTAATTAATTTGGCTTTCTCTTCTTAAATACTTCCTTTGGTTAAAACTCTTTTCATCCTGAAATATTTCCAGCATGGGTTGCTGTTTTGCTACTCTGTAGAAGGTTGCTCACCCAACACTCATCTGCATTTGGACTAGTTGCCTTTGGCCCAAGGACAGAGGATAAGACATGAGGCGATTCATTTAGCACCTGTATGATGCTAATCATGAGAGACGATGATGAGATTTAGAGTTGTGTTGTTTTGGCACTGAGCATTGGAACAATGGCAGGGCTACCTTGTATTATTACTAAAAAATAAAGTTTTGTGTTTGTGATATTTGGGATTACCTGGGCATGCAGAATGGATAGGTCCTCCAGTGAAGGGCATTACTTTTCTGCTAGTCTACGTTTTATAAGACATTACATACAAAAAAGCAGTCTTATTGTTGGGGAATATGCCAGAAACTTGACACTTGGCATCTGGATTTGGAAGATGAGACACTTAAGGAGTCCACTGGAAAGGTAGCTACCCAGAACCTGGGGGTTGGAGAATCATGAGATATTTATACTTTTCTGTCCATGGAAAGAAGCCCCAGGCCCATCAGAAGTTGATTTTATATGCAGTTCCCCTAAATAAGAACTTGCAGCTTAGGCACTGAGAGTTCCTGGTTTCATTTTTGGGTAATTCTACTAGTTGGACAAGTCCTTTTCCCAGTAGTAGTGAGGTATTTCCCATTCTCACCATTTATTTTACTAATCAGATAACCTATTTTATGATGTTTTGGGGACAAGCAAGGAGAGATAAGAAAGCCTTCCTCAATGATCAGTGCAAAGAAATGGGGAAAATAATAGAATGGGAAAGACTGGAGATCTTTACAAGAAAATTAGAGATACCAAGGGAACATTTCATGCAAAGATGGGCTCGATAAAGGACAGAAATGGTATGGACCCAACAGAGGCAGACGGTATTAAGAAGAGGTGGCAAGAATACACAGAAAAACTGTTCAAAAAAGAATTTCATGACCCAGATAATCATGTTGGTGCAATCATTCACCTATAGCCAGACATCCTGGAATGTGAAGTCAAGTGAGCCTTAGGAAGCATCACTATGACAAAGCTAGTGGAAGTGATGGAATTCCAGTAGAGCTATTTCAGATCCTAAAAGACGATGCAGTGAAAGTGCTGCACTCAATATCCAGTAAATTTGGAAAAGTCAGCAGTGGCCACAGGACTGGAAAAGGTCAGTTTTCATTCCAATTCCAAAGAAAAACAATGCCAAAGAATGCTCAAACTACCGCACAATTGCACTCATCTCACATGCTAGTAAAGTAATGCTCAAAATTCTCCAAGCCAGGCTTCAGCAATATGTGAGCCATGAAATTCCAGATGTTCAAGCTGGTTTTAGAAAAGGCAGAGGAACCAGAGATCAAATTGCCAACATCTGCTGAATCATCAAAAAAACAACAGAATTCCAGAAAAACATCTATTTCTGCTTTATTGACTATGCCAAAGCTATTAACTGTGTGGATCACAATAAACTGTGGAAATTCTGAAAGAGATGGGAATACCAGACCACCTGACCTGCCTCTTAGAAACCTGTATGCAGGTCAGGAAGCAACAGTTAGAACTGGATATGGAACAACAGACTGGTTCCAAATCAGGAAACAAGTATGTCAAGGCTACATATTGTCACCCTGATTATTTAACTTATATGCAGAGTACATCATAAGAAATGCTGGGCTGGATGAAGCACAAGCTAGAATCAAGATTGCCAGGAGAAATATCAATAACCTCAGATATGCAGATGACACCACCTTTACGGCAGAAAGTGAAGAAGAACTAAAGAGCCTCTTGATGAAAGTGAAAGAGGAGAGCGAAAAGGTTGGCTTAAAGTTCAACATTCAGAAAACAAAGATCATGGCATTTGGTCCCATCACTTCATGACAAGTAGATAGAGAAACAGTGGAAACAGTGGCAGACTTTATTTTGGGGTCGGGGGGTTCCCAAATTACTGCAGATGGTGACTGCAGCCATGAAATAAAAGGACACTTACTCCTTGGAAGAAAAGTTATGGCCAACCTAGACAACATATTAAAAAGCAGAGACATTACTTTGCCAACAAAGGTCCATCTAGTCAAAGCTATGGTTTTACCATTTATGGATGTGAGAGTTGGATTATAAAGAAAGCTGAGTGCTGAAGAGTTGATGCTTTTGAAGTGTGATGTTGGAGAAGACTCTTGAGAGTCCCTTGAACTGCAGGAGATTCAATCAGTCCATCTTAAAGGAGATCAGTCCTGAGTGTTCATTGGAAGGACTGATGTTGAAGCTGAAAGCTGATGTGAAGATCTGTCTCATTTGAAAAGACCCTGATGCTGGGAAAGATTGAAGGCAGGAGGAGAAGGGTACAACAGAGGATGAGATGGTTGGATGGCATCACTGACTCAATGGACATGAGTTTGAGTAAATTGTGGGAGTTGGTGATGGATAGGGAAGCCTGGCATGCTGCAATCCATGGGGTCTCAAAGACTCAGACACGACTGAGCGACTGAACTGAACTGAGGACAAGCTATATCTTTTAACAAACATAATATTTTTGAGGGGATTCTTTGCTGTTAAGATTAGAAAACATTTTTATTTATTTCTACAAAAGCGTTTTAAAGCAGAGCAATGATTTTGTGCCTGCTTTGTTGTTTTAATTGGCAAAATCTAAAATATTGTTAAGGACAGAAAACTTTCCTCTTAATATCATCTTCCTTGTGTGACAAATCGGTGATGTTCTTGGTTAAACATACTTTTTTTAAAATTTATTTATCTTTTTTTAGAGCTTCCATTTTACTTTATTTTACTTTACAGTACTCTATTGGTTTTGGCATACATTGACATGAATCTGCCACAGGTGATCTTAATTATTAAACAGGAGTCATAGGAGAAACAAAGCAGTAAAGACATATATTACATTAATCTTGTTTGTAAGGGAAAATGAGATCTGAGTGACACAAAAATAGCATACATAACACTTAATTTTTCTAAAAGAAATATATATATAAACAAAAGACATATAGCATAATTTTGACAGCAGTTTTTTCCAGAGAGAGGAATCATAAATTTTATTTATCCCCATCTCTGTATTTAAGCATGTGTTATGTTTAAAACTGAGATATTTGTGCATATACATACAAACAGAATTTTTTTTTATATTTAGGACCTTATAATCTAGCAAGGGAGATATAACAAGTACACAGGTATCTATCCATGGCAACTGAAGAAAAATGAAAGAGTCAAAGTATTATAGATGAAATATTAATACCATGGGTGATCAACATGAGAAGATAATATATTAGGTTTTTTTCCTTGGTTTTTAGATTTTGCATGGAAAATATTTTCTTTTGTCCAAGCAAAACACATGGCTTTCTGTTTTTCAATTAGATATCTTAGCAGTAACTTGTAAATATGATAATCTCTGATTACCCCTACTAATTGTCTCATATAATTAACTTGAATAAGGGTTGAGTTTAAAAAAATATCAGATATCTATAAATAATTTCTATATTTACTTTATTTTACTTTACAGTACTCTATTGGTTTTGGCATACATTGACATGAATCTGCCACAGGTGATCTTAATTATTAAACAGGAGTCATAGGAGAAACAAAGCAGTAAAGACATATATTACATTAATCTTGTTTGTAAGGGAAAATGAGATCTGAGTGACACAAAAATAGCATACATAACACTTAATTTTTCTAAAAGAAATATATATATAAACAAAAGACATATAGCATAATTTTGACAGCAGTTTTTTCCAGAGAGAGGAATCATAAATTTTATTTATCCCCATCTCTGTATTTAAGCATGTGTTATGTTTAAAACTGAGATATTTGTGCATATACATACAAACAGAATTTTTTTTTGTATTTAGGACCTTATAATCTAGCAAGGGAGATATAACAAGTACACAGGTATCTATCCATGGCAACTGAAGAAAAATGAAAGAGTCAAAGTATTATAGATGAAATATTAATACCATGGGTGATCAACATGAGAAGATAATATATTAGGTTTTTTTCCTTGGTTTTTAGATTTTGCATGGAAAATATTTTCTTTTGTCCAAGCAAAACACATGGCTTTCTGTTTTTCAATTAGATATCTTAGCAGTAACTTGTAAATATGATAATCTCTGATTACCCCTACTAATTGTCTCATATAATTAACTTGAATAAGGGTTGAGTTTAAAAAAATATCAGATATCTATAAATAATTTCTATTGATAAGTGCACAGAAACTTGTTGAGTTAATCACAAAATACCAAGTAATAATTTATGATATGATGGTTTCCATTCATTTTTCAACATATTTTCTATGTCTTAGTATAATTTCCCTTTTTTTAAGAACACAAACACCTATTTAGTTTCTCAGTATACAACTTTCAATATGATATAATAGTTACTATCAAATGTATTTTTTCAAATTACTTTAGCTGTATTTTGTCACATGAATTCCATAGTTAAATAAGTATAGCAAACCGTTTATAATTTATCTACATTTGTAAGTCCAAAAATTATTTAAACCTATATTTGAAAAAATTCAGATTGGTATAATATGTGAAATAGTTTAGCTATGAAAATTTTTATATCATTCAAATTCTCAAACTGCTTTATTGTGTTGTAAGTTTTTATTTTAAAAATGGGGATTTCCATTAGTGGGTAGAATTGCTAACATTTGAGATAAAAGAAATCTTTATTTGAGTTATACATAATAGGCATAAAAATCTTTGAAAATGGCCTGTGGATGGCAGTGTTTTGGTATTCCAGAAGATAACTATCCCAAGTTGTTTTCCTTCTATGATTCATGTTTATATCTTGTCTCTGAATCATATATAAAAACAACCAGCTGGGTTTATGTTGTCAGCTAGTACGCATTTTTTAATGAACCAGACCTCACTTTTGTTTGAACATGCATCAGTGTTTATGGTTTTATTTCAGAACATCGCCAGAATAAAGAGAATTTTGGCCAAGAGAAAATTAAATCAGCCAGTGATGAGAACTTATGAACAAGAACAGGCATCTCTAACGGTTCACTAGCTTATTTTATCTGTTGCTCTATTTCTCCTCTGTGTAGCGTGTTGTGAAGTGTATGATTTATTCATAGAAGACACTGTCACTGTCGAAGGATTGTACTCTCAAACCACTGAAAAATCTTGACTAAACCCATTAAAGAAAGGGAATAATAATCAAGCTATCAAGTATTTACAGACCATGGTTTATTTATTCCCTTGAATAAATCCTGCTGCTGCTGCTGCTAAGTCACTTCAGTCGTGTCTGACTCTGTGCGACCCCAGAGATGGCAGCCCACCAGGCTCCCCCATCCCTGGGATTCTCCAGGCAAGAACACTGGAGTGGGTTGCCATTTTTATCATTAAATTTGAGCTACATGAAAATTACAGTGTGCAACCATTTTGAAACTACAAAAATTGGCAACTTTATATAATTCAAAGTAATTTATCAGATTTCAATCTGTCCAATGCTGATGGTTCTTAGTGTTTCATTTCAGTATAAGAAACCAGTAATAACAGAAGTATTATCTGAGTAACAGTCACAAATGAATGTTAGCCATAAGATAAATGCATTGATTATAAAAGTGAAACTAAGTTTTATTTAAGGAATCATAATAGGATATCGGTCATGAAGGAAATATGTCTTTCATACTACTGAGTACAGCTGTCTACACCTGTCTAGTGTTAATCTTGATTTACAGAGTTTCAATTCTGGAAAATGTGTAAAACTAGTTTATTAGTTGTTTGAGGTTGCTGTAACAAAATACCATGTACTTTGTGGCTTTAAACAATTAAAAAAAATTATTCTCTCACATTTTCTCACATTTCTGGTCTAGAAGACTGAAATTCAGAATGGTCAGATCCGGTCCTAGCTTTTTCTAGCTTCTGGTGGCTGCCAGCTTCTTTGACTTGAGACTAATCTCCTATCTCTGCCTCTGTCTTTACATTGCCTTCTCGTCTAAGTCTGTTTTCTCTTCTGTGTGTATTTTTATAAGGATACATGTCACTGGATTTAAAGCCCACCAAGATAATAGTGTAGGAAAATCAAATGAGACCTTAAAGTTTTACAACATACGCTCCTTCCAGGAAGTATGTAAAAATCAAATAAAAACTGTTTGGCCATGTGTAAATCTGATCCCAATGTGATAAGAGGACCAATTCTTTGTATGGACCTGACTCTTTTAAGGACTGCTCCCCGACCAGGAGATCTTGCAAAATCTTTTTTTTTTTTTTTTTTAATACAAACAAGGCAACATTAACATGTTACTTTAGGGAACTGAGACATGAGCATACATTCGTGGGGGGCTGTTATTCAGTCCACTACAGTAGTCCTGAGTTTCCCAGGTGGCTCAGTGGTAAAGAATCTGTCTGCAGTGCAGGGCACCCAGGTTCAATCCCTAAGTCGGGAAGATTTCCTGGTAAAGGAAATGGCAACCCACTCCAATATTCTTGCCTGGAGAATTCCATGGACAGAAAAGCCTGGCAGGCTAAGTCCACAGGGTCACAAAAGAGTTGGACACAACTTAGCAACTAAACAAGAGTAGTCCTGGATTTATTTTGAAGCACGCATACGATTCTTAAAGAAAAAAATATTATGGTATAGTTTTGTTTTAGTCTGCTTCTACTTATAATTCACTATCAGTCTGAGATCTAATGAAGCTCTTTATCCATATTCACTCTCCCTACCCCCCCAAAAAAATAATAATTAAGAAAACTTCCAGAGTCATACCCAGATGAGGAAAAAGCAAAAGACAATTTAAAAGCACTTCCACTTCTACCATATGACTTGCTGGTCCATGAAGCCTTTGGTTCCCAGTGGGATAAGGAGTTCTCACCAGAATCTAAATCTTAACCAAGAAAGTCCTGCTAGGAAGAAAGTGTCAGTTGAAAAAAAATAGTAATCTTAGAAATATAGGTGATTTACATTCTGGTGTAAGCTCTCTACCTTGTAGCAGACTTAAAATGGTTCACAGAGCAGAACAATGTGCACCATTGTTTTAGAGGGTTTTCTAATAAAGCTGCCTTGTAACTTTTCAGTTCTATAAGAAAATGTATTCTTGTTTGAGTAACAGCAATAAAAGTCTAAATCTTGTATGTGTAATTTTCCAGGTCTATAAGAGAATGTATTCTTGTTTGAGTAACAGCAATAAAAGTCTAAATCTTGTATGTAGTGTCTTTTAACTTTTGATGTCAATTTGTTAAAAAAACCTCTGTTGTGAGATATATATATATATATATATATATATTTGCTTTTTCAAAGTAACCACCCTAAGGTCTTAGTATTGTATCAGTCTTATTTCTAACTTGATATTTTAAATTCAGGATTCCTCTTTCCCACTGAATTCATTATTCCCTTGTCCTTAAATCCTATCTTGTCTTTCTGCTGATTCTTAAATAACAAGTGATTAAAAATTGACTTGTGATCATGTTTTCTATACTCCTATTCAGATGATTCCAATAATCTAAAACTATCTAGAAAGATTTGTATATAACTTCTCCATTTCCAATTAGTAGAAGTATTTTCATTGTTAGATTCTTAGGAGACAATTAGTAATTCACAAATCAGTATGCATTACTTCATTTATTTATTCAAGAAGCATTTCTTGATATTGTGGATACTGAGCATCATTAGGAGTATTTTACTCTCAAGGATTAGCAGACTGGTAAAGGATATGAAGAAATATACTTATGGTTATTAAAAAAAGTTGTAGTTGGATAACTATAAATCCATTAAAGAACATAGGAGGAATTCCTAATTCAAGGTGAAGGACTCAAGATTTCCTAGAGGAGATGACTCTCCAGGTATGTATGTATATATGTATGTGTGCCTGTGTGTGTGTGTGTGTGCTCACACTAAGTCACTTCACTTGTGTCCAACTTTTTGTGACCCTACAGACTGTAGCATCCCAGGCTTCTCTGTCCATAGACTTCTCCAGACAAGAACATTGGAGTGGGTTGCCACGCCCTCCCTGCAGGGGATTTTCCCCACCCAGGGATCTAACTTGTTTCTCCTATGTTTCTTGCATTGGCAGGTGTGTTCTTTACCACTAGCCCACCTGGGAAGACTCTTGAAGCAGGTATGAAAGAGCAATTAGGAATTCCTCCATTGCTGAATTCTCCCTGGCCATTATCTACTACTTTAAAACAATGGTACTTTAGTTTGACTAAAAAAAAAAAAGTAACTCTAACACTTTATTCTTTTCCATCCAGATCTGGAATGGTCTTTGGAACAGTTATAAATCAGCCTGGTTACCTTCAGAAGCTAAAGATCTGGAAGGATGTAGCAGAAGGTATTTAAGGGAAGTGGAAGGATGCTAGGCAATGCTTTACGTTTATATTAATAATACATCCTGACCTATGGACACTGTTATTCCCATAACCTTTTAGAAATTAAAGAAAGAAAGAAAGAAAACAAAAAACACCTTTAGACTTCCCTGGTGATCAAGAATCCGCCTTGCAATGTAAGGGACACCGGTTCAATTACTGGTCTGGGAAGATCCCACATGCTGCGAGGCAACTAAGCACATGTGCCACAACTGCTGAGCCCAAGCTCTAGAGCCCACAAGCCTCAACGACTACAGCTTTTGTGCCTAGAGCCCACGCTGAGCAACAAGAGAAGCCAGCACAAAGAGAAGCCTGTACAAAATGGAATAGTGCCCCACCCTCCCTGCAACTAGAGAGAGTCTATGTGCAGCCATGAAGATGTAGCACAGCCAAAAACAATAAAATAAGTACATAAATTTTAAAAAATGTATTAAAAAAAACCACAAGTGGTGCATATCAGACTGACAAAAGTAGCTTACAAACCAAGGGACATCAAAACTAATTGTGATTACTGCAACTTCTTGCCTTATGTATCCCCCTCCAGTGTTAGTCTCCCTGATCACAGTAAGTAGTAAACTCTTAAACACCTTTGTCCTATGGACAGCTTGTATTGATGATGTTTACGGAGCAAACACTTGACAAGATTCAATGCCAAAGGTATGTCTGACAGTCATGATTTAGCAAATTCATAAGCAACATGGTTTGGGCCTAGATTTAAAGATAGAATAGGACCCTTGCCTTGATTTCTAAAGTGTGCATTTTTGATTCAGTGGGATGATGGGATTCCCTTCAGGATAAATTTTGTGAAAGTACAAAACAAAGTGTGAAACTAGATGGAACAACTCTTTGTTGTTGTTGATGTTATTACTGGCACACTGATTTACTGATTAAAGGGGAATTGCTGTTCAGGCAGCTGGGTTGGCAACTCAGTATGTGGTTTGCTTATAAGCCTGTGAACACTGAGAAATTTCTGCTCCTACTAGTTAAGGATTTTATCTTTTCTTAATCATTAAAGATGTGTTTGCATTAGCATATGGAGTGAAATACAAAGGCTCCATTTTAAATAAATGAAACAATTTGTCACTGCATGTGACAAGACTTCCTCCCTGTGATAATGAATACTTGTATAGGAGAGGAAATGCAAAGAACTGGGAATTGAAGTACAAAGAAGGAAGCTGAATCTCACCATACTGAAGACAGAGCTTTTGCTTTTAAGTGTAAATGTACCATTTGTTATGTTCCCCCCGTGAAATAAAGGTATTGTTCATTGCGTATTAACCATGACCTTGAAAATCACAAAGGAATGTCCACAAAGGAGAAAAAATGAATTAGTCTTAACAACAAAAGATTTTCTTTAAGTTATCTAAAGTAAAGTGAATCTTTAAGGCTTTGTAAAAATGAACTTTGACTCCATTTCTAATTATCAAGTAGAAACTCCCATAACTAATTATTTGCCTTACAAAGTTAAGTTTCTAATCCATATCGCACTTGAAATAAAGTTTATTAAATGACAGGATTGTTCTGCTGAATTATTTCTTAAACTTATGGAAAGGAAAAGTTTACAATTATTTCCATACATAAAATGGGAATAATCATACTCTGAAGAAATCTAGCAAAACCAAAAACAGTAGAACAATTGCTGTATTTTATTTTGTACAGCATCTTGTAACCCAACACTGTGTAAAACTCTGAAATGGTAAACTATTGTTTATAAAATAACTATAAATAGGATTTGAAAAAGGAAAAAAAAAATTATCATGAAAATTACCTGTTGGAGTCTGATTATGAGAATAAGACCTTACATAATTATGTGTCAGGCGAGTGTATTCTCCCTGGTTCTGTCTCGTCACAACAAAAATTTGGAGTGACGGACATTAAAGCCCTCGGCGTGTCACAGCTCTCAGGTCTTGGACCGACAGTGTTATAGGACTTCGACAGATCAGTGTTACAGCTCTGTGTTACAGCTCTATTTTATTTAGAAAATAGCAGGAAAATCCATCCTCGAGGCATGAGGGCATGCTGACCCAAAGATGCGAAGATTAGAGTGGGGGTAGTGCATGAGAGTGTGTGTGGGGGGGGGAGGTGTGGGGACAGACAGAGAGAGACAGAGAGCGCGCACGTGTGGGAGAAAGAGCGCTGGCCGTTGGCTCCTCTTTTCATATGTTTTTTCCTCCCCCCAGGCCTGACCTGTGTAAACTGGGCCAGCCAGGAGTGCTGTTTGTTCTACCTGAGGTCCTCACTCCGGTCCTCAGACCTTCCTTTGACCTTCGTTTGTTCTGTTTTCACAGGCTTTTCCCTTCCTTGTCTTTTAGCCACCACCATTTTGGACTCCTGTTTCCTATTCTAAAGTGAAATTGCTCAGTCGTGTCCGACTCTTTGCAACCCCATGGACTGTAGCCTACGAGGCTCCTCCATCCATGAGATTTTCCAAGCAATAGTACTGGAGTGGATTGCCATTTTCTTCTCCAGAGGATCTTTCCAACCCAGGGATTGAACCCGGGTCTCCCGCACAGTAGACAGACACTTTACCGTCTGAGCCACCAAGGAAGTCCCCTAACATATGGAAAAGACTAGAGAAGGAAAGGTATGAAAGGGAGATTTGGGAGATCAGGGGAAAGTCACTAATCAGTACTACTACATGACTGACATGGGCACAAAGTCAGGAATTTCAGAGGTTCCTGGAAAACCAGTCACATCCAGCTACAAAATAAAATGAGGATGTAAAAGAAGTTAAGGAAAAGGGATAGGGCAAATTATTCAAATTGCATAACTGTTCATTTTAAAGGTCTCCAGGCAAACATCCGATGGTGGGCTTTAATTACTGTTGATCAGCATGACTCACCATGATAAGAATAAAACAAGATGAAACCTGCTTTTTTCTGTCTCTCACAGCATCTAATCCAATGATCTTCAAAGAAGAAAAGCAGCTGCTTCATTTCTGCCTCGCAATTCTCAAGCAATTCCTTATCTACCAACTTTAATCTAGAACATATAGGGCATGGACTTCTGAAAAACATAATTTTAACTTGAAAGTTAGTCGCTCAGTCATGTCCAACTCTTTGTGACCCCATGGACTGTAGATTTCCAGGCTTCTCTGTCCATGGAATTTTCCAGCCAACAATACTGAAGCGGGTAGCCATTCCAACCTCTTGGAATGGGATCTTCCCAACCCAGGGATGGAACCTGCACTGCAGACAGATTCTTTACCATCTAAGCTACCTTAACTTTTAATAAATTGACAAGAGTACAAACTGCCACAAAGTTAAATATAAATTATAAATACTTTTAAGTATTTATAGTGATAATTAAATGCATTAAAATTTATCTTGTACTGACCACATTTCTGTTTTTGCATTTATAAGAAAGTATAAATTTACACATGATATAAATGTGTGATGTTAGTAAATTTGGACTGAATTTAATAGTGTCTGAAAACAATCTATTACAGAAAAATGTAGAGACAGTTACAATGAGGACTACAAGAATAAGCACATTTATTATCTGTCACATTGCAGAATTAATAGAAAATAGTTTCTTTGATATACTCCAAATTAGCAAAATTATTACAGAAATTACTCTAAAAACTATCTTAGGCAAACTGATCCACAGGGTTATTCTGCATGGCAATTGAATTAGAATAGAATGAAGACTACATTTGTCCAATTCACATCTTCCTGTATATGGATAGATTCTCCTATACATGTATTCAGTAGAACCCCAGAATCAGGATAGCTTTTGAATGATTTTCTTATTATGTGAGGATTGATGAGGAAAATATTAAACAGAGAGAAATAATAGGAGGTAAGATTTTTTAAAATCATTTCATTTTTAATTTTCCTCAATTAAAAATTTTAATTGTACAATATGATAAACATTCATAACTCTACTCAGAATGACAAATTGTTTAAAAGGAACATATTTGTTTTATCTATGGATAGATGGATAGAGGAATAAATGGGTATTTAGATAATGCACAGATAATAGATAAACAGACAAATAGATGGTACAGTGAGTTTAAAACAATGACAGAAGTTTTCAGCTTCTCATGTCAAGAGATGAGATTGGCTTCCAAACCCATGAATCTGGGATGGTCTTATGTCTTGCTTTGACCAATAGAATTCCATATAAGTGCTATAATAGGAGTTACGAATCTAGGCTTTGATATTTTCTCTCTTCAATGTTAAAATTTTTCTATCATTTGAACCTGTTCTAGCCAACCTTCTGAGAGGCCAAATAGAGAAAAATCAAGGTGCTCTAGTCAACAGCCTGACAACCACTAGGAATGTGAATAAGATGATCTCAGATCATCTCTTCCCAGAGGAGGTGATAGGTGTCAGTATTATGAGATAACTCAGGGAGAATGAGCAATATTATCCATCTGATCTTTGATCCAATTGCCAATCAGAAATTTGGACATTAATAACTGATTGTTATATTAAGCCAATGCACTGAGTTTTGGGTGGTTTGTCTACAGAAGACAAATGGATCCTTTATTTTAAGCCATTTGTTAGTGAGTAGCAGACCTAATAATAAATATTCCACCCTTACAATTTAGCATACTAACTCCCAAGAAGAAAAAAATCTATATAATCCCAGTGTGACCACAGTCAAGAAATTTAACTTTGAACAATATACCTAACATACATTTTAAAAGTTTCCTATTTCAATAATGTTCATATTACCTTCATTTTTTATTCCAGTATAATCAAGGATCAAAGAAAATAAAAATCCTAAGGATGCCTCTAGAAAACTACTAGAGCTCAGCAGTGAATTTGATAAAGTGCAGGATACAAAAATAATGCACAGAAATCTCTTGCATTCTGATGCATTAACAACAAAAGATCAGAAAGAGAAATTATGGAACCAATCCCAATTATCATTGCAACAAAAAGGATAAAATACCTAGGAATAAACCTACCCAAGGAGGCAAAAGATCTGTGCTGAGAAAAACTATAAGGTACTGATGACAGAATACAAACATGACACAAACAGACGGAGACATACCACATTCTTAGATTAGAAGAATCAATATTGTGAAAATGACTGTACTACCCAAAGCAATTTACAGATTCAATGCAATTCTTATCAAATTACCAATGGCAATTTTTACAGAATTAGAACAAAAAAATTTGCTACTTACATGGAAACACAAAAGACCCTGAATAGCCAAAGCAATCTTAAAAAAAAAAAAAAAAAAAAAGCTGGAGAAATCAGGCTCCCTGATTTCACATTATACTTCAAAGCTACAGTAATGAAGACACTATGTTACTGGCATGAAAACAGAAATATAGATCAATTGAACAGGATAAAAAACCAAGGAAGAAACCCTGCAACTGTGATCACCTAATTTATGACAAAGGAGGCAAACATATACAGCGCAGAAAAGACAGTCTCTTTAATAAGTGGTGCTTGGAAAGCTGAACGGTATATGTAAAAGAATGAAATTAGAGGGACTTCCTCGGTTGGTGGTCCAGTTGTTAAGATTCCACACTTCCAATGTAGATGGCATGAGTTCAGTTCCTGGTAAAGGAACTAAAATCCCATATGTGGCATGGTGCAGCCAAAAATAAAAAAAGAATTAAATTAGGACACTCACTAACACCATATACAAAAATAAACTCAAAATGGATTAAAGACCTAAATGTAAGAGTGGATACTATAAACTCCTAGAGAAAAACATTACAAGAAGATCTTTTGACTCACTTCTTAAAGTAATGAAAAAAAAAACAAAAATAAACAAATGGGACTTAATTGAACTTAAAAGAGTTTGCACAGCAAAGAAAACCATAAATGAGATGAAGAGACAACCCTCAGAATGGGAAAACATATTTGCAAATCAAGCANCCTAAATGTAAGAGTGGATACTATAAACTCCTAGAGAAAAACATTACAAGAAGATCTTTTGACTCACTTCTTAAAGTAATGAAAATAAAAACAAAAATAAACAAATGGGACTTAATTGAACTTAAAAGAGTTTGCACAGCAAAGAAAACCATAAATGAGATGAAGAGACAACCCTCAGAATGGGAAAACATATTTGCAAATCAAGCAGCTGACAAGGGAGTAATCTCCAAAATATAAAAACAGTCATGGAGCTCATAAAGAATCTGCCTGTAATGCAGGAGCCTCAGGAGGCATGGGTTCAATCCCTGCGTCAGAAAGGTACCCTGGAGGAGGAAATGGCTACCCACTCCAGTCATCTTGCCTGGAGAATCCCCTCGGACAGAGGAGCTTGGTGGGTGACAGTCTATGGAGTCACAGAGAGTTGGACACAGCTGAAGCAACAGCATGGCATGGTACATGAAGTTCAGTGTCAAAAAATGCCTGGAAGCCCTAAATAGACATTTCTTCAAAGAAGACATTCAGATCACCAAGAAGTGCATGAAAAGATGCTCAAGATATCACTAATTATTAGGGAAATGCAAATCAAAGCTACAATCAGGTATCACTTCACACCAGTCAGAATGGCCATCATCAAAATATCTGCCAACAATAAATGCTGGAGAGGATGTGGGAAAAAATGGAATCCTCTTGTACTGTTGCTGGGAATGTATGGAAAATAGTATGGAGGCTCCTTAAAAAACTAAAAATAGAATTACAACGGCTGTGGCTTAGTCGATAAGTCATGTCCGAATCTTGCAACCGCATGGACTGTAGCCTGTCAGGCTCCTCTGTCCATAGGATTCTCCAGGCAAGAATACCAGAGTGGGTTGTCATTTCCTTCTCCACTGTGGTATGACCCAGTAATTCCACTACAGAGCAGATACCCTGAGAAAACCCTAATGCAAAAAGACACATGCACCCCAGTGTTCACTGCAGCACTCTGCACACTAGCCAGGACATGGAAGTGACTTAAATGGCCATTGACAGATGAATAAAAAAGATGTCATACATATATACAGTGGAATATTGCTGAGCCACGAAAAGGAACAAAAGTGGGTCATTTGTAGAGGAGTGGATGGACTCGGAGTCTGTCATACACAGTGAAGTAAGTCAGAAAGAGAAAAATAATTATCACATGTTAACACATGTATATGGAATCTAGAAAATAGTACAGATGGCCCAATTTGTAGGGCAGCAATAGAGACACAGACATAGAAAATGGATGTGTGGACATAGGTGTGGGGGGTGGGATGAATTGAGAGATTGGGTTTGAGGTATGTGCACTGCATATGTAAAGCAAATTGCTAGTGGGAACGTGGAGTATAGTACAGGGAGCTTGGTTTAGTGCTTTGTGGTGACCTAGATGGGTGGGATGGGAGTGGTGGATGGGAGGGAGGTTCAAGATGGAGAGGATGTACGTATAGCTCATCCACTTCATCGTACAGCAGAAATGAACACGACATTGTAAAGAAATTATCTTCCAGTTAAAAATAAGTTTTTAAAAAGGCAGAAACTTCCACTTATATGATAGGTACTAAGAATGTACAGCAGTATAAATATTATTAGTGCTGCTGTCAGTTATATATGAAAATCATCAAGAGAATAAATCCTAAGTGTTCTTAACACAAGAAAAAACTTTAATTTAAAAAGTAAGATATTATCTTATCTCTAACTCTACACAGAATAGTTCAACAAAAAGAGGAGGTTAATATATGATCCAGCAATCCCACTCCTGGGCATATATCCAGACAAAACAATAATCCAAAAAATACATCTACCCTATGTTCATAGCAGCAATTCAAGATATGGAAACAACCTAAATGTCCATCAAGAGATGAACGGATAAAGATGTCATATATATATATATATATATATATATATATATATGCACAATGGAATACTACTCAGCCATAAAGAAATGAAATAATGCCATTTTCCATAACATGGATGGAACTATAAATTACTATATTAAGTGAAGTAAGTCAGAAAAAGAAAGACAAAGAAAGACAAATAACATATGATATCACTTAGACGTGGAATCTAAAATATGACACAAGTGAATTTCTCCGCAAAACAGAAACAGACTCATAGAGACAGACTTGTGGTTACCAAAGGGGAGGAAGAGTGGTGGGCGGATGGACTGGGAGTCTGGGATTAGCAGATGAAAACTATTACATATAGAATGGATAAACAACAAGGTCCTACTGCTTAACACAGGGAACTATATTCAATATCCTGAGATAAACCATAATGGAAAAGAATGTAGAAAAGAAAGTATACATATATATAGAATTGAATAACTTTGCTGTATAGCGGAAATTCACATTATAAATCAACTATACTTTGATTAAAAAAATGTCAAAAAAGAGGATTAATTTAGTATTAGAGAAATCAAAATTATAAGAAAATCTTAGGAAAATCTTCCATTGAATGCTCATTACTTTATATACTGACATATGCATTTGTCTTTTAATTTGATAATAATTATTAGATAATAATTTAGCCACTTGGATTTCCATAAAACTTTGGGATGAGGTCTATATAAGTATTAACTCCCAAGAACCACTAATGCAATGTATTATCACACAGGTTGTCTGGAAAATGGTCAATGAAAAATTTCTAAACAGTGTTTAGTCCAAAGATAATCTCAGCAATAAATAGTAAAGTGTTTTTGAAATGTACTTATCTATAATAGTTGATAAATAGTAGAATTTAGGAAAATAATATTTATCTCAGAAATCAGAATATGAAAAAGAATATGAAAATTATATAAAAACCCACTGTAATTCTATCACTCACAAAATACTGAATGTTTTGCTCCAGTTGCTTTTAAATTTTAACATCAGAATGCACAATTTTTCATAAATTATGATAATATTAAATGTATTTTTTGATCTCTAAACTTTTTTCTTTTTACGTTGTATTAGGAGAATTTCTAACAATAAAATTTAATTTTTAAAAACCCAGTTAATGACTTTTTCCAAATGATTTAGCATTAATTCAGTTAATCAATAACATTTTGAGAAATTTCAACTGTTTATAATTTAGTATTATAAAAAAATGCCCACAATGGATATATAGGAATATGAACAATTGTCTAAATAATTTATTTTTTAAGCTGATTTACAGATTCAGAAAAGTATTGTTTAGAAAGAGTATGTGGACTTAATGTCTCACTAAAAGATTATGGTATCTTCCTATGTACACAGTATTTATTACTTTACATATTTTTATTCAATAGATAAAAATGGCATATTTCTGTTTTACTCAAATTCCCTTTAGTACAAAAACGGAGCAATTTCATAGACAGTGCAATTTATATTTCTTTTTTAGTATCAGAATTTTAAAAGTTTAACCTTTTTGAACAACTGAAGTTAAATTTACATAGAAAAACATACAAAATATTGAGTGCTAACACATGCATATATTCAAATAAATACCATCACAATTGAGGTATAAAATATTTCTCTGATGCCAAAAATTCTCATGTCCCCTTCTAGCAATCACCATTTTGATTTCTAGCTAAACAGATTAGTTTTTCCTGTCTTTGATCTTCATATAAATGAAATCATAATGTATCTATTATTTGTGTGTGGCCATTCTATCAAGTGTGAGGTAAGTACCTCATTGTGATTTTGATTTCCATTTCTCTGATGATCAATGATATTGAGCATCTTTTCAGGTACCTATTTGCTATCTGAATATCTTCCTTGGAAAAATATCTATTCAGATCATCTATTTTAAAATTTGTTTTTCTGCTGTTGAATTTTATGAATTCTAAATATATTTTGGATATTAACTCCTTGTTAGATATATGATTTGCAAATATTTTCTTCCATTCCATAGGCTTCCTTTGTTAAGCCAAAGGAATCTGGAGAAAGAAAAGCAAAGCTGGAGGTATCACACTTCCTGATTTCAAAGCTAGTACTTTTAATACAGAGTATTACAAAGCTAGTTCAACAGTAAGATACTGTCACAAAAACCAGACTCATAGACTAATGGGATAGAATAGAGAGCCCAGAAAAAAACCCATATAGACATGATCAATTAATTTTTGACAATAGAGTTGAGAATATACAATATTCTTCAATAAATGTTGTTAGGAAAACTGCACAGTCATGTGTACTTATTTAGTATTCTGGACTAATCAATTAAATTTAATATAACAGTCTCACTGGAGATGGAAATAGCAATCAGTTCTGCAATTTAGAAAAAGACTCACATTGAAACTGTGCAGAAGATGGGCACAAGGGCAGGGGCAGAGAGGAATCAGGAAATGAAGGCAAAGATATTAGACACAAAGCTTTAAAGGATTATTACTATATTCACAGTGTAATTGAGATTCAGGAGTAGAGAAATGGAAATAGGATTAGAAAAGGGATTTCAGAGAGATTCAGACAATAGAAGGAATGGTAATTACGGAAAGATATTAGTGAAATATTTTTAAAAGTAAAATAAGAAGTCAAAAATGATGTTTGGACTTATTGGTTGTTCTGATGTTAGCATTTTGACAAATATCAGGAAACAGGAAACAATAATTTTAGAGTGGCTGAAGAAAACAATAATTTTAGAGTGGCTGTTTCTTGACTTCCTACTTTTGCATTCCAGTCCCCTACAAAGAAAAGGACATCCCTTTTGGGTGTTAGTTCTTAAAGGTCTTGTAGGTCTTCATAAAACCATTTAACTTCAGGATCTTCAGCATTACTGGTTGGGGTATAGACTTGGATAACTGTGATATTAAATAGTTTGCCTTGGAGACGAACAGAGATCATTCTGCCGTTTTTGAGACTGCATCCAGGTACTGCATTTCGGACTCTTTTGTTGACCTTGATGGCTACTCCATTTCTTCTGAGGGATTCCTGCCTGCAGTAGTAGATATAATGGTTATTTGAGTTAAATTCACCCATTCCAGTCCATTTTAGAAGTAGGGCAAAGACTAATAGAGTTTTGCCAAGAAAATGCACTGGTCATAGAAAACACCCTCTTCCAACAACACAAGAGAAGACTCTACACATGGACATCACCAGATGGTCAACATCGAAATCAGATTGATTATATTCTTTGCGGCCAAAGATGGAGAAGCTCTATACAGTCAA
>SJYX01017604.1:502964-513281 GCA_006410675.1 Oreotragus oreotragus | reverse complement strand
CTATAAAGAAAGCTGAGTGCAGAAGAACTGATGCTCTTGAAGTCTGGTGTTGGAGAAGACTCTTGAGAGTCCCCTGGACTGCAAAGAGATCCAACCAGTCCATCCTAAAGGAGATCAGTCCTGGGTGTTCATTGGAGGGACTGATGCTGAAGCTAAAATTCCAGTCCTTTGGCCACCTGATGCGAAGAGCTGACTCATTGGAAAAGACCCTGATGATGGAAAAGATTGAGGGCAGGAGGAGAAAGGGATGACAGAGGATGAAATGGTTGGATGGCATCACTGACTCAATGGACATGGGTTTGAATGGACTCCAGGAGTTGGTGATGGACAGGGAGGACTGGCATGCTGTGGTTCATGGGGTCGCAAAGAATTGGACGTGACTGAGCAACTGAACTGAACTGATAGAGACCTTTTTAATGCAACAAATATTCTTTAAGGCTATTAAATGTATTTTTAATTTTTTTTAACTTAAACATCTTCCTAACGTTTTGTGGCTGTCAAAGCTCAACATAAAGCTTTTCTGCAATTACTCACCACATTCATTTCACACTCTAATAATATCAGTGATCGTATTCTCCTATGCTGTAACGTTTCATGATCACAACAAACTGTGGATAATTCTTAAAGAGATGGGAATACTAGACCACCTGACCTGCCTCCTGAGAAATCTGTATGCAGGTAAAGAAGCACTAGTTAGGACTGAACATGGAACAACAGACTGGCTCGAAATCAGGAAAAGAGTATGTCAGAGCTGTATATTGTCACCCTGCTTATTTAATGTATATGCAGAGTACATCATGCAAAATGCTAGACTGGATGAAGGACAAACTGGAATCAAGATTCCTGGGAGAAATATCAATAATATCAGATATGCAGATGACACCACCCTTATGGCAGAAAGTAAAGAACTAGAGAGCCTCTTGATGAAAGTGAAAGAGGAGAGTTAAAAAGTTGGCTTAAAACTCAACATTCAGAAAACAAAGATCATGGTATCTGGTCCCATCACTTCCTGGCAAATAGATGAGGAAATAACAGAAACAGTAAAAGACTTTATTTTCTTGGGCTCCAAAATTACTGCAAATGGTAACTGCAGCCAAGAAATTGAAAGATGCCTGCTCCTTGGAAGAAAAATTATAACCAACCTAGACAGCATATTAAAAAGCAGTGACATTAGTTTACCAAGAAAGGTCTGTCTAGTCAAAGCTATGGTTTTCCAGTAGTCATGTATGGACGTGAGAGTTGGACTATAATCAAAGCTGAGTGCTGAAGAATTGATGCTTTTGAACCGTGGTGTTGGAGAAGACTCTTGAGAGTCCCTTGGAGTGCAAGAAGATCCAACCAGTCCACCCTAAAGGAAATCAGTCCTAAATACTCATTGGAAGGACTGATGCTGAAGCAGAAACTCCAATACTTTGGCCACCTGGTGCGAAGTACTGACTCATTGCGAAAGACCCTGATGCTGGGAAAGATTGAAGGTGAGAGGGGAAAAGGATGACAGAGGATGAGATTGTTGGATGTCATCACTGACTTTATGTACATGAGCTTGAGTAGGTTCTGGGAATTGGTGATGGACAGGGAAGCCTGCTGTGCTGCAGTCCATGGGGTCACAAAGTGTCAGACATGACTGAACAGCTGAACTGAACTAAACTGAATGTTTTATGCAGTGAACCAAAATAAAGCAAAGCAAAAGAAAACAAACAAAAACTCATGGATCATGAACTCCTTTCCAAACTCTGCTGAGGAAAAAAAATGGATGATCCTTTCCTTATATATAAAAATGTTTTAAGTATCTCCCTTCCATTTTAATTCCCTGATCTTACAAATTCTAAATATATAAATTTAGATATACATACATAAAGACATTGAAGATTTATAACATCCACTAGATATGGAATATAGGAAGTAACAATGAATCACAAAGTATCTGATTCTAATATTTTAACATTAATCCTTTAATTTAAAAAATTGAAATCATGTATCTATGTTGTAAACATATCAAACACTAAATATTACACACAATCAGATAAGAAAATTCTTCCCTTGCCCATCACACTGTATACCCCAGAAGAAGTCACTCATTTTGTTCTTTCTTTTATTGTAAACGTAGCACATAAATATTAATACATGTATGTGTATCCTATCCTATTTTGTGTTAGTCACTCAATCATGTCAACTCTTTGTGACCCCAGGGACTGTGTAGCCCTCCAGGCTTCTTTGTCCATTAAATTCTACAGGCAAGAATATTGGTGTGGGTTGCCATTTTATTCTCCAGGGGATCTTCCCAACCCAGGAATTGAACTGGGTCTTCTGCATTGCAGGCAGATTCTTTACTGTCTGAGCCACCAGGGAAGCCCATATATGTGAATATAAGTAGGTATATGTATGTATACTTGTATATATTTGTGCACACGATCAACTCTCAGTTCAGTTCAGTCGCTAAGTGATGTCCAACTCTTTGTGACCCCATGAACTGCAGCACACCAGGCCTCCCTGTCCATCACCAACACCCAGAGTCTACTCAAACCCATGTCCATTGAGTTGGTGATGCCATCCAACCATCTCATCCTCTGTCATCCCCTTCTCCTCCTGCCCTCAGTCTTTCCCAACATCAGGGTCTTTTCCATTGAGTCAGTTCTTCACATCAGGTGGCCAAAATATTGGAGTTTCAGCTTCAACATAAGTCCTTCCAATGAACACTCAGGACTTATTTCCTTTAGGATGAACTGGTTGGATCTCCTTGCAGTACAAGGGACTNGTGCAATTGTGTGGTAGTTTGAGCATTCTTTGGCATTGCCTTTCTTTGGAATTGGAATGAAAACTGACTGACCTTTTCCAGTCCTGTGACCACAGCTGAGTTTTCCAAATTTGCTGGATATTGAGTGCAGCACTTTCACTGCATCGTCTTTTAGGATTTGAAATAGCTCAACTGGAATTCCATCACCTCCACTAGCTTTTTTCGTATTGATGCTTCCTAAGGCCCACTGACTTCACATTTAGTATATATTTGTGCAAATGCTCAAATATTGCTAAAATAGTAACTTTTCAGAAGTTGCTCAGTTTTTTGAGGTTGTTTGTTCTTTATTAATTCGTTAGTAAGAGATCTCTATATGTTGTTGTTAATGTGAATAACTTTTGTAATTGCACATTTCAACTTTTTATGCCAGCTTGCCACTAGTGATTTTTATTCCATCATTAGTTCTTTAAAGATGGATAATTTTATGTTATAAAGTCTCATATGTTTATTTACATATAGTACATATAGGGTCATTTTTAGGAAAACTTTCCACATTCCAGCACTATAAAATAAAGCCATTTGTTTCCTTCTAGTATATTTATGCTCTATTATTTGTATATAACAAGTTTCTGATAAATTAAAGATGTAAAGCTTTGAACAGTTTAGCTTTTGTTTTTTCCAAGTATGAGATCAAATGTCCAAACTCTCCTTATTATTAAATAGTCCATTTTTCTCCAGCTAAACTTAGAAGCCAATTTACCAAATAGTCACCTCATTTATATGCCTTTGAATGTCTTTCTGACCCAATTTCTGTCCATTTATTTATGCTTATATTTTCAAACCAATCAATACTAACTCTTTTTAATAAAGTTGTTTAAAATTTTTTAAGATTGCTATTTAATGGACTAGTTCTTTGGATATGACTGAGAATCAGTTCATCAGTTTTCTGAGAATTACCAATTCCTATGATAGTATAATAATTAAAACACTGCATATCAGAATATTCAAATATAAAGCCCGTAGGACTTCCCTGGTGGTACAGTGGATAAGAATTTTCCTGCCAAGGCAGGGCATACATGTTCAATCCCTGGTCCATGAAGATTCCACATGCTGTGAAGAGACTAAGCTTGTGTATTACAACTACTGAGCCTGTGGCTCTAGAGCCTCATGCCTCAACTACTGAACCAGTGTGCAGCACTGAAATTCCCAAACTTGCACCACAGCTGGAGAGGAGCTGTCACTTGCCACAGCTAGAGAAAGCCCACACAGCAATGAAGACCCAATGCAACCAAAGATAAATAAACACAAAGCCAGTGATCATGGGAAAACATAGCCTTAAACACGCAATCATATACATATGTACATATTCATACACACACATATGTATAAGACAAATTAAATGTCCAAACTTGGGAAAATTATGAAAAAAAATAAAGATTAAATCAGTCATTACTGAAGTAAAGAGAGTAAATCAAGTTAATGATATTTGAAATATATACATTAGACAAATGTTCAGCTCAGTAAAAAAGATAAAGCATAAATATACAAAGTGTGTAAAATGTATATTTGTTGCAATTTTTAGTAGAAATCTCACATATGCCTGATTTGCTAAGTTTTTCTTTTTTTAATATCAAGAAGAGTTGTTGGATTTTGTAGAATAATTTTTCTTTTGATGAGGTGAGTTGCATTGATAGATTTGTGAAGGTGAATTGCTTTTATAGTCAGAGGATTAGTACTACTTTATCCTGATATTAAAGGCAGGAGAAGAAGGGGCCGACAGAAGATAAGCCGGTCGGATGGCATTAGTGACTGGATGGACATGAGTTTGAGCAAGCTCCAGGATTTGGTGATGAACAGGGAAGCCTGGCCTGCTGCAGTCCATGGGGTCACAAAGAGTTGGGCACCACTGAGTGACTGAACTGAACTGATCCTGATATATTATTTTTGGCACTCTTCTTGATTTTGTCCAAAGATATTTTATCTGGAGTTTTTAGGTTTATATTTATAAATTTAAAAGATTACACGTTATCGACACATTTTCCACTTTACATAAAAGTTGTACATTTCTTTGAAAATTAGTTGGACATCTTTCACACTTTCTCTGTGAAATATTTTGTGTAAATTATGAATTAACTGCCCTTGAAGATATGATAAACATGCCAAAGAAAAGTCTTTCTGAAGGCCCTTATGAAATTTTTGAATATAAGTTCAAATTCTTTAATGTTTATATTTCATTTAAGTGCACTGTACTTTTGTGAATCAAATTTGGTAATTTAAAATTTCCTGGAAAACTATCAATTGCACTTAGCTTTTCTAATTTATTGGCATACAATTTACTCTGGTTATTGTTTCACATCTATTTCCATTTCTATTTGCCAGTTTTGATTTGATTTTTTTTTTTCATTCTTAGTTGTATTTATCCATGCCTTCCCCTTTTAACTCCCTGTAACTATTATTGCTGGACATTTGTAATTTTTTCTTCAAAGTACAAGCATAAAATTTAATCTTTGTTTTTGCATCTAATTTTTAATATCTGCTTTTGTCAACATTATTTGCTTGTTTGAATTTTCTTTCAATTTGTTCTACTATGAAATATTTTGTAGTTGTTTATTGTTTTCAAAATTATTTTGTGATAAATTTACTTTTTGCACTATATATACCTACAGTTTTCATGAGTTTGACAAAGCTTTTCCTAAATATTACTTTATTTTAATGTGGCAATAATTGATAAATTTTTATTTCTATTTTCCTGACATTGCTTCTTTTCAGACTTCATAGCCTATTTTTAGTTATAGGATGTCTTTTAAAAATAAATATTAATAATTTTATTAGTATATAATATGATCAATAAAGTTAGTAAGATTAAAAAAAAAAAACACTGAGGGAGTAGTATTATTGTCTTAGTGGAAGAATTTCAGATATTTTTAGATAGCTTATAATGTTATTGTGTAAAGCCATATTTAATGTTCATCTTAAAAAAATAAAGTTTCTACAACAAAAAGGAAGCCAAAGTCTTAGGTGCTCCTTATGCAGTGACTTCTTATGCACTCAGAGTTTTCCACAATTCTTTAAATTTGAGAAATCACAGAATTGAAAAATATACACAATTGTAATAAATTACTGGGCCACCATTTGACAACTCTTCTAATTTTTTTCAAAAGTGTTAAATCAGAAAGAAGATCATTAGGAAACAAATCCAGTGGGAAAACAAAGCCAATAAGAAAAGTATCATTATTTCCAAGAACAATATAGCTAGAACATACAAAATTCAACACAAGAGGAAAAAAAAAAACAAACTGATTTAAGTGTCTCATTCATTGCCCAAATTTTTGTACACAGGCACTCTAGGGCTAATGTGTTGCTTGCTAATGTTCACCAAAGAATTTATGCATATATTCTAAAGATTAGAGGCCAGATATTCTACATTCAGAAGAAAAGAGATAGATGAGTTTTATCTGCAGCAGAAAACTATAAAATATCCTCAGAACACTTTAAGATATTTAAAAGAGTTACAGGGAGAATGCCTAACAGGAAATTTAAGGAAAATAAAAATTACAATTTAATATGAAGCATCACTGCTTGTAAATATCTCTCCAGGATAGAATTCAAAATGCCATGTTTACAGAAACTTTCTTTTTTTAATCTTACAAAAGCATTCTATATACTCAATATAATTCTTTTTGCCAGTATGAATAAAATATAAACATTATATCAATGAAGGCATGTGGAATTCTCTTTATAGTATTAAAAATAAGAAATCCCCCTGTAAAATAATTTTTAGGTGACAAAAGTGACTTTCCTATCTTTATATTTCTATGATATGTGTACTTGTTTTACAGGACCTTATAAAACTGTTTATTGTGAGTACGGCAGAGGACTAACACAGTTATTTATTGGATAGATTTGAGGATCTAGAGTTAAGCTAGTAGCTGAAATGAATTAAGATTTCAATAAGCCACTTTATTCTTCAGTTAAAGAAAGGAAAATTTAACAGTGAAATCTGAAATATTATAATTCAAAGATGCTCATAAGTTGTTCTAATTTATGTTTTTGCTATGGGGCTGAGGATTAGAACAACCTGTGGTTGAATGTGTTTGCATTGCATGCGGGGTCATTGTTGTTAAGTAGATAAGTCATTCTTTCATGGTCATTGTATCAATGTTGGTCGTTAGTTCAGTGAACAATATGCTATAAACTCAGTTCCAAGCACAATGTTAGGTGTGTGATCATTCTTTCATACATGTGCTTTCTATTTTTATCATATTCTGAACCTAGTCTTCTTTTGTTGTCAGGTGCTTTGCTAGAAAATTGAAGAGCTGGATAATGCATTTGGACTTCAGATTTGGGAGAGAATAGAAGGCATGCTGCTGCTGCTAAGTCACTTGAGTCGTGTCCGACTCTGTGTGACCCCATAGACGGCAGCCCACCAGGCTCCCCCGTCCCTGGGATTCTCCAGGCAAGAACACTGGAGTGGGTTGCCATTTCCTTCTCCAATGCATGAAAGAGAAAAGTAAAAGCGAAGTCGCTCAGTCTGTCCGACTGTTAGCGACCCCATGGACTGCAGCCCACCAGGCTACTCTGTCCATTGGATTTTCCAGGCAAGAGTACTGGGGTGGGGTGCCATTGCCTTCCCTGAATAGAAGGCATAGTTTTGTTAAAATGTAAATATGACTAGATTGTTGGCAAATGGGTTTGGGACTTCCTGCCAGGTACTTTAATGTTTTAATAATGGGGGGAGGGGAGAGGCTGTGTGAGATGAATTGAGAGATTGAGATTGATGTATGTAAACTGCCATGTGTGAAACAGGTCTATTGGGAACTTGCTGTATAGTGCAGGGAGCTCAGCTTGATGCTCTGGGGTGACCTAGATGAGTGGGATGGAGGCGGGAGGTGGGAGGGAGGTGCAAGAGGGTAAGGATATCTGTATACATATAGCTGACATTTTATTGTACAGCAGAAACTAACAGAACATTGTAAAGCAACTATACCCCAGTTAAAAAAAAATAAATAAATGAGGTTGAAGCTTTGAGTTAAGAAGATTCTCTTTGCCTCATCTAAATCAAGTTTCTTTGCCTTTCAATTAATAACTCCATCAGAAGTAACCTAAAATGTCTCACAATTACTTTCCTATAATCATTCTTATGTGCTCTTTAGTTTTCTGTATCACTAATACCATAATTGGTGGTAAGCTACTGTGATGATTTCTCTATAAGCATACATGAGATAATACAAAGAATATTAGAAAGTTAACTATTTGAAGTACAAAAAGTAAGCAGCTTGGATTTTAAAGAAGCTGAAACCATTGTGGAAAGAGGAAGCATAGATGAATACAGGGTAAGGAGGGACATTTAGAGATTCTGATGTTGGAGAATGTAAACTGAGCACCATTTACTGCTTTCAGCATTTTTCCTTTTATATATGCCTTCCCAAGCTTAAAATTTTGTATAAAAACAGGATTGTGCTGGACAAGGTCAACTGTGTCTGCATTAAGAAAATAGGTACACTTTTAAATAAGAAGAGATCAACATAAAATACTATGATAAGGATTATAAAACAGAAAGAAAGGTAAGATTTGAAATAAGTTTGACTTACAAAGTGATAGCAACACATACTTATGAAACTAGAATGATAGCAATTACTTTTCAGAGAGAGAATAACCTCTATTTCTGGAGGTGAAAATCATTGTATTTTCACATATTAGTTCAGTTTGACCTCTAAGTGTCTGTTTTTACATAGCTGACTTTGTAAATTCACTCAGGTTCATGTACTCTTCATTTACCGTATGTTCATGATTACGCTTAAACTTCACGTAATTAGAGTTCCAGGGGTCAATACAGGGTCAGATGAAAATCCTGCTAATGAAGACAATTACTTCAGCAGAGCTCAATTTATAAACTGTTTACTCTCTTCTGAATCAGGAGGTATTACGGTAGAGTTCCAGTCAGCAAAACCAGGGTTTTGGAATAGTAAAGTGTCCTCTTGTAATAGTAAAATACTACATATTCCAAAGTTTGCCTCTAGAGGGGCTAAATCATTTTCTCAGAAGGCTATTTATACATGCAAGAAGGCAATAGGAGTTCAAACTCCAGTCTTTTGAATTTTATTACATTTACCTCGCAATTAGAAAAATCTATTTAAAGGCTACTTTTCCATATGTTGCTGTGTAGTAAAATATGTTGACTATTATTTGTAAATTAATCATAATCCATGTGATCACATAGTCATCATTACAAAAGAAAATGAAAGTAGAAGAGCTAAAACAATTTTGTTCAACAGTCTCGAAGTTTTTTTATTCAAACATTTCCTAATATAAGCCCAAGCATGTGATTATTCATTATGGTAAATTTAATGACCACTTCACCTCTGATTTCTGCTGTACAACATCCAACAGCCATTGAACATTTTTTCTGGAGTAATGTCAGTTTTCTTTCCAATCCCAAAGAAGGGCAATGCCAAAGAATGTTCAAATGACTGTAGAATTGTGTTCATTTCACATGTTACTAAAATTATGCTCAAAATCCTTCAAGCTAGGGTTTAGCAGTGGACCAAGAACTTCTAGATGTACAAGCTGAGTTTAGAAAAGGAAGAGGAAGCAGAGAGCAAATTGCCAACATTCACTGGATTATAGAGAAAGCAAGGGAATTCCAGAAAAAACATCTACACATCTGCTTCATTGACTAGACTAAAGCCTTTGACCGTGTGGATCACAACAAGCTGCGGAAAATTCTTCAAGGGATGGAATACCAGACCACCTTATCTGCCTCCTGTGAAACACGTATGCAGGCCAAGAAGCAAGAGTGAGAACCAAGCATGGAACAGTGGATTGGTTCCAAACTGGGAAAGGAATAATCAAGGTTTATACTGCCACCTTGTTTATTTAACTTATATGCAGAGTACATCATGTGAATGCCGGGATGGATGAATTATAAGCTGGAATCCGGATTGTCGGCAGAAACATCAACAACCTCACATATGCAGATGACAACACTCTAATGGCAGAAAGCGAATAGGAACTTAAGAGCCTCTTGATCAGGGTGAACTGGCTTAAAACTCAACATTCAAAACGTTATGATCATGGCATCCCATTACTCCATGGCAAATAGAAGAGGGAAATGTGGAAGCAGTGACAGATTTTATTTTCTTGGGTTCCAAAATCATTGCAGATGTGACTGCAGCCATCAAATTAAAAGACACTTGTTGCTCCTTGGAAGGAAAGCTATGACAAACCTAGACAGCTTATTAAAAAGCAAAGATATCACTTTGCTGACAAAAGTTCATATAGTCAAAGCTATGATTTTTCCATTAGTCATGTAAAGATACGAGAGTTGGACCATAAGGAAGGCTAAGTGCTGAAAAATTGGTGCTTTCTAATTGTGGGGTTGGAGAAGACTCTTGAGAAGTCCCTTGAACTCTCAAGGAGATCGCTCAAGGAGAATTCTCAAGGAGATCAAACCAGTCAATCCTAAAGGAAATCAACCCTGAATATTCATTGGAAGGACTGATACTGAAGCTGAAGCTCCAACACTTTAGCCACCTAATGCGAAGAGCAGACTTACGGGAAAAGACCCTGATGCTAGGAAAGAT
>SJYX01017604.1:463191-489430 GCA_006410675.1 Oreotragus oreotragus | reverse complement strand
ACTGAACTGATGCTGCATAGTGCTGCATTTTGGCAGATTATACTCCAATATAGGCTATTGCTCCTTTTATGGATCACAGCTTTGTCATGGTGAATGGGCTTGTGTAACTCAGTGAAGCTATGAGCCGTGCTGTGGAGGTCCACCCCAGACAGGCAGGTAATATTGAAGAGCTCTGACAAAACGTGGCCCACTGAAGGAGGGAATGGCAACCCACTCCAGTATTCTTGTCTGGAGAACTCCATGGACAGTATGAAAAGGCAAAAAGATATGACACAGAAGATGAGTCCCACAGGTCAGAAGGTGTCCAATATGCTACTGCGGAAGAATGGAGAGCAATTACTAACAGCTCCAGAAAGAATGAAGCAACTGGGCCAAAGCAGAAACAATGCTAACTTGTGGATGTGACTGGTGACAAAAATAAAGCCTGATGCTGTAAGGAATAGTATTGCAAAAGAACCTGGAATGTTAGGTCCATGAATCAAGGTAAATTAGATGTGGCCAAGCAGTCGATGGCAAGTGTGAGCATCGATATTTTAGGAATCAGTGAACTAAATGGATGGGAATGGGCAAATTTAATTCAGATGACCATTATATCTGCTACTGTAGGCAAGAGTCCTTCAGAAGAAATAGAGAAGCCCTCATAGTCAACAAAAGATTCTGAAATGCAGCACTTGGGTGCAGTCTCAAAAATGACAGAGGAGCCTGATGTACTACAGTCCCTACGGTCCCAAAGAGTTGGACATGGCTGAGCATATTTAGTAAAATTTAAACTGTTATCTATTTATTGTAAGAGAAACTAGTAAATTACCTTCGTAAACCTGTATAGATTCACAAAAACGCACGAATATTCTTTAGTTGCTTAATTCTGGACAATTTCTACAAAACCAAGGGATACCAGTACAGAGCCCTTTTCCATGTGGGCTCAACCCACAATATAGGACATGTTGGGGGTCAAACTGCTCAAAGTTAATTTCTGGAAATTCTTCCTCACTGAATGCTCCTCATGGTTCATGGAGGAATCGTGACCTGAAGAAGAGGAGTAACTGTGATTGCCAAGCCTGGATAAACCTGTCTCCTCTGAGGAGGGGCACAATGCTGGATCTTGTTTGCCAGCAGATGGTGAACCAGTGAGCTGGATGACAAGGGGAAAGGCACTTCTTACTCCTGAACCTCCAGTATCTTATCTCTATAATGATGTCATTATATCAGTTCTTAAAATCCTGTCCAGTAAGAAAAATTGATGCACCTGTTTCTTTCTACGAATAGTCTCTAACTCAATCTCTGATTTTTTTTAATTTTTATTTTTACTTGAATTTACTTTACAATACTGTATTGGTTTTTCCATACATTGATATGAATCAGCCACAGGTGTACATGAGTTCCCAATCCTAAACCCCCCTCCCACCTCCTACCCCATATCATCTCTCTGGATCATCCCCGTGCACCAGCCCCAAGCATCCTGTATCCTGTATCGAACATAGACTGGCAATTCATTTCTTATATGATAGTATACATTTCAATGCCATTCTCCCAAATCATCCCACCCTCTCCCTCTCCCTCAGAGTCCAAAAGTCTGTTCTATACATCTGTGTCTCTTTTGCTGTCTCGCATACAGGGTTATCATTACCATCTTTCTAAATTCCATATATATGTGTTAGTATACTGTATTTGTGTTTTTCTTTCTGGCTTACTTCACTCTGAATAATCGGCTCCAGTTTCAAATGATTCAAATGTATTCTTTTTAATGGCTGAGTAATACTCCATTGTGTATATATACCACAGCTTTCTTATCCATTCAGTCCCTTTGCACTTGAAGACTATTACATTCAATAAAATGCTTACTGGGAATTCTGAAAATATCAATGTATTATTCACTTATTTTTAATTTTTTTCCTGGCTTAAAGTAGAAAATATAATCCTTCTAACTCTAGATCTTTTGTCTTTGCCATGAGGAAAAAAAAAAAGTTAATGAGGATGAAGAAAGAGAGGGATGGAGAGTGAGAAGAGAGGGGGAGAAAAAGAGAAACAGATGAACTTGTAGCATTACAGGAAAAAAGATAAAAGCTAACTATGAGCAAGTTTGAGATGGATTGCATTTTCCATTTAGGTTAGAAATTTCACTTACTCAAAATGTTTTTTGAAGCAATCAGATATTTAGTTAGTCCAAAGAAAGAAAATGTATGTCTTCCTCAAGGAATGAATTAGGTTCTGATTAATGAATAGCAAAGAGCTAGATAATTTTAATTTTATACTAAATTTCATGACATTGAACACTCTTGATAGAAAAATCAATCACGTGAAATACCTCCTGTCTTCAGAGAGAGAATGATTAAAAGTTCTTCTGAACAGAAAAGCATTACATTTTAAATAATTGAAAACAATTTTTAGACAATTTGTCTTCCTTTACAATTGTTTTCTGAATAAAGGCTTAGAATAAAAATAGAATTGTACATTAGAATTATCTTTCCTGAAAAGTTCAGGAAAGGATCAAGGGAAGGGTAAAATAAGGAGGTATATGAGGGATTGGAAAATAGAACATGGTGACAAATAGCACAGTTATTTGATAGAGAAAAATGTGTAGTTTTTGATGTTGTTTTGGATTTTGTTTTTAAATTTTTGTTGGAAAATACAATCACAGATGTCTGGAGTGATTGTAATACAACTTTAAGATTGTTTGACACTATGAATAGAAAAGAACTGAGGCAGTAAAAGCACTAGATGTGATCAAACATATAAGAACAATTACTGTCCCAGAAATGGACAGATGATGGAAGATTAAAAAAGCTAGGCCGGAAAGCAACTTGAATAGTTTCAAGATCAGTTGGTTTAAAATATATTCTTGTTTTCAGAAAAGGGAAATGATTTCAGAAATCTATCCACAACTCTATCTGATGCTGCTGTTGAGTATTAAGGAAATTTCACTAGATTCTCTGAAGAGTCTCTTAATGTGTTTCTGTGGAAAAGAATTCCTAGTCCTAGAATTTAACTTATGCCCCTCTACTCTGAAATTTCTCTGAAAGTAAGAACAGGGCATTTCTTTTTCCTGTTTAGCTAACCCCTACATAGTATTCAGTGAATAAATATTTGTTTAATGGATTTTAAATTATGGAGCTTTGATACTTTTAAATTTTTTTATTAAATTAAAAATTAGAAATATTTTAAGATCATATGGCATTATCCATTGGGATGATAAAAATAAATAATCTTTCTGACAAGCAGGCTATTTTGTAACCACATTATTCCTTATTTCGTGCAGTAGAAATCATCTGAATGTATATAATTAGTTTGATTTGAGGGATATCTTCTACTCTAAATCCAACTTGCTATGCTTTACTATGATTAATATATGGAAGATGATGAAAATTATCTTAAATGATAGAAAGGATTTTATGCCAATGTAAAAATACCACCCACTTAGAGAGGACAAACTGATACTCACATGTTGCATTACTGTCTGCCAGTAGAAAGATCAATTTCAACGCACTTGTCTAAAGACAGTGTCTGTGTGACTATTTGAATATTACATTGTATTTTTCTTTATTAGGGATAAGCAACACTAGTGAGAAGTATTAATAGTATGCAGTATCTCATAATCCAAATGTGAATTAAGCAAAAACAGAAATCTGTGCTTTTCGAGGGAATTCCAGGTGGCACTAGTGGTAACAAACCCATCTGCTAATACAGGAGATGTAAGAGACATGGATTCGATCCCTGGGTTGGGTAGACCCCAGGAGGAGGAAACAGCAATATCTCCAGTATTCTTGCCTGAGAAGTCCCAAGGACAGAGGAGCCTGACCAGCTATGGTCCACGGAGTCGCAAAGTATCAGACATGTCTGAGCACACATGCATGTTTTTCAAAATCTTTAGCCCCAGTCACATGGTGCTTGGGATTAAATATATGTTCATTTATGAAGGAGAAGAAATAAATTATAGAATGTGTAAATACTGAAAAATTATCAATAATTACATCTAAAATTAGAGTTAAATAGGGAGTTTGTAATATATTTAAGCAGCCTAGAAACAAATTTTACTCATAGCTTCCAAATATGTTGTTTAATATTAACCTATCTTTCAAGAAAATTTTAAGAATCCATTAGTACTGAAATTAACTATAAAAAGACAGAAAGTTCATTATTTCTTTGTCTAGCCTAGAGTTGGGCCTCAGTAAATGTAAGTGAATAAAGAGTTAATGTTTACTATATAAATAATTTAATGAAAAAATAAAATTAGCATGTGAAAGGGAGCAGTCTCACTGAAAAGTGTGAAATGTAGAGTCAGTGTATAGCCTCCTCTATGAAGCTGTCCTAGGTTCTCCTAGAAAACAAGAAGAGTTCATGCTTTCTTCTTCATGCATCCCCATTTTAGTATATATTAGCTTGAATTATAATTATTTGCATGCCTTTTTCCTTAATAAGATTTTAAATATTTTGTGAGAAATAATGAAAAAAATAAAATTAGCATGTGAAAGGGAGCAGTCTCACTGAAAAGTGTGAAATGTAGAGTCAGTGTATAGCCTCCTCTATGAAGCTGTCCTAGGTTCTCCTAGAAAACAAGAAGAGTTCATGCTTTCTTCTTCATGCATCCCCATTTTAGTATATATTAGCTTGAATTATAATTATTTGCATGCCTTTTTCCTTAATAAGATTTTAAATATTTTGTGAGAAGAGCCATTTCTGTATTCCTTCATGTATCCTTATTACCTAAAATAAAGATGTATTTATTAGATGTTAACAGCACATATCTGTGTCTGTTTGCATGTGCTCAGTTGTGACCCCATGGACTATAGCCCACCAGGCTCCTCTGTTCATGGAATTTTCCAGGCAAGAATACTGGAGTGGGTTGACATTTTCTATTTCAGGGGATCATTACAACCCAGGGATTGAACCCATCTCCTGCATTAGCAGGCAGATTCTTTACCACTGCTCCACCTGGGAAGCCCAGCACACATTTAATAGAGGTTTTAAAAAAAATTATTGAGAGATAAAAGATACAAGAAAGGAAAGATTTAAGATTCTCATGAATGTTAATATTTTCATATGTTTGCTGTGAAGTATAAGACAAAGGTTAGAGGCTACAAACAGCTCACATTACATCATAAAAGTATGTCCTATGAGTGTTGCTACTGTTTTCACCACCTCTGGCTTTGTAAATAGTTCAACAGGGAATGCAAGAATAGCTTGTGTGGTTTGTGGAGAGAGAAAAATGTTAGGTAATTAATTTGTAGCCTTGACTGGATGAAAGATGTACTCTAATCTTGGTAAATGTTTATTGCAAAGTAATCAGGCTATCATGTGTTAAAATATTTTCTTAAAACAAAATGTTGTGAACATTTTATCTGCAACTGATGAGCTTCCTGTGAATTATTAAAAGGCAAAACAGGGGGAAATTGTTTAGTTAGCAAATTAATCTATACTGCATAGAATGTAAATTTCTAAAAAGCACAACCTTTCTGCTAAAGATCTTAGGTCACTACATTCATATTTTGATCTCCATGACATTCAGATAACTGGTTGAAATGTTAAAAATTCAGTCAATGCTGAAGTTGTTTATACCCATCTTATGCCAAACATCTAGTCTGACATTTTGTACTGAATTGTCTAAATTGATCGTTTGTCTTGACATCAGATGCTCTGATATTCACACATACATACACACATACATACCCACATACACATACACCTATACACATTTAAACAGTGGCAGCTTTTCTGCTTTATAATAGTTTTTATTCATTGTAAAAAAATACAAAATTCCATGCAACTGTGAATATGACTAGTTCATAGCATGAGATGATCTTCTTAGGTTGCAAGCAGAAAATAATTTTTAAACTTCTCTAATTTCAATTTCTGGGCATAGAATGAAATACCAGGTAGATTCCCTGCTTTTTCATTATTTTTCGAAATCACCAACTCCTCTGATCATGTTAGTTGCAGAAGCAGCTTCTAGGTAATTAATCTCCATCCAGTGCATAAAAGAAAATTCCAAACTCATACCTTCCATGAATGTGAATGCTTGCCTGCCTCAGACTGGAGAGCCTATCCTGACAAAGGGCATGGCTGCCTCTGTCTGCCTCTGGCTTCCCTCCCTCCTGCTTATACTGTTTCTGATTCCTCCAAAGTCAGGGCAGAACATCAGGTGAACAGATCAAGCTCTTAATTAGCTGGATCAATTGCAATTTGAGGTCGGCTGTCTGTATAGCAGGTGGACAATTCCTAGCTCTTTTTCATGAGTTATCCTGGGATTTCTCAGAGATTATCTTCAGAAGGACTACTCTGATCTCTGATATAGACCTGCCTTCTCTTTGTATGGCTTCTCAGACTGCTATTCAGGCTTTCTGGCAGTGCCCCTTTCATTTCATTCCCTCAGTACCTAGTAGTCTTATTGGTGATGTCCCTTATAAGGTGACTTCAGACAGTCACTTTGACAGGGTCCAAATTTGGACCCTGGGAACCACAGGCCTTTGCCTAGTCTTCATTTGAAGTGCTAAACTCACTGAGGATAGCACTACATTCTTATTCCTTACCAGATCAGAGATGCTCCAGACACATAACGTTGCCTCTTGGTTTGTAAAGTGTGTCAAATGACACACACTTTGTCTCTCACATTCTAAGATTACCCTCTGAATGTTCACTAGAGGCAATGAGAAGCCATCTCCATGTGCAGAGCATAATAAGTCTCTCAGAAGAGAAACTTACCTTACCTCGTCCTCTCAGCCTCCTAAACACCAGCCTCTTACATGAACATAGCTGGGCTAAATAGGCTGGGTTTAGCAGAAATGGATTTGAATTATGCCCTTTGTGAATCCTGCAAAGGAGGTACAGTGACTCTTAAGGATGCAAGGCACATTAGAAACAATTCAGTTTCTCTTCTTAGAATCTGTAGCCTCTTTCAAAATGCAGAACAAAGAGGAAAACTCACTTTTAATGTTCAATGACATAAAGAATGACTATTTTTCACTTTCTCCCCATTAATAAAATAAAATTGAGTTCATACTGTAGATAGCTAGATATCATTAAGTGTTACTTAAGAGATCATGATTATGTCCCCAAGTTACTAAATATTCATGCAAAATGGAATTGTTTAAATGATTGAATAGTATTATTGGATTGGGTGTCTAGAGAAATAGATGATTTCTGGGCCATATGGAACCACATCTTAACCAGTTAAAGAGGACACTGAGCCATCCAATGACTGAATAGATTTCTGGATTGGCTCATCCAGAGAGAAAGTGAGTGTTTTCTAAGTGTAGGTGGGTGTGAGATAATAGGGAAAAAAATCTACATATATATATATATATATACATACACATATAATCTCTGTCCCTAGTTGCTGGCACAGAGCTCCTAAGAACTCTTGTAATTTCTTCAGTAATAACTCTAGGAACGCTTTAGTTCTAATATCTGTCTTTGTTCTTGATAGGGATTCTCAAACTCTTTTAAATTCCTTAGTGATAAGAGCACTGGGAGCATCTTTGATTATAACGAGACAACTCTTGGTGGGTTCTTAGATAGGGGCTGGTCACCAGAAAGATCAAGCCATGATTCAGTTCAGTTCAGTTGCTCAGTTGTGTCCAATTGTTTGCAACCCCATGAACTGCAGCACACCAGGCCTCCGTGTCCATCACCAACTCCTGGAGTTTAGCCAACCTCATGTCCATTGAGTTGGTGATGCCATCCAACCATCTCATCCTCTGTTGTCCCCTTCTCTTCCTGCCCTCAATCTTTCCCAGCATCAGGGTCTTTTCACATGAGTCAGCTCTTCACATTAGGTAGCCAAAGTTTTGGAGTCTCAGTTTCAACATCAGTCCTTCCAATGAACAATCAAGACTGACTTCCTCTAGGATGGACTGGTTGGATCTCCTTATGGTTCAAGGGACCCTCAAGAGTCTTCTCCAACACCACAGCTCAAAAGCATCAATTCTTTGGTGCTCAGCTTTCTTTATGGTCAAACTCTCACATGCATACATGACTACTGGAAAAACCATAACCTTGACTAGATGGACTTTTGTTGGCAAAGTAATGTCTCTGCTTTTTAATATGTTGTCTAGGTTGGTCATAACTTTCCTTCCAAGGAGTAAGCGTCTTTTAATTTCATAGCTACAATCACCATCTGCAGTGATTCTGAAGTCCCCAAAATAAAGTCAACCACTCTTTCTCCATCTATTTGCTATGAAGTGATGGGACCAGATGCCATGATCTCCGTTTTCTGAATTTTGAGCTTTAAGCCAACTTTTTCACTCTCCTCTTTCACTTTCATCAAGAAGCTCTTTAGTTCTTCTTCACTATCTGCCATAAGGGTGGTGTCATTTGCATATTTGAGGTTATTGATATTTCTCCCAGCAATCTTGATTCCAGCTTGTGTTTCTTCCAGCCCAGCGTTTCTCATGATGTACTCTGCATATAAGTTAAATAAGCAGGGTGACAATATACAGCCTTGACGTACTCCTTTTCCTATTTGGAACCAGTCTGTTGTTCCATGCCCAGTTCTAACTTCCTGACCTGCATACAGGTTTCTCAAGAGGTAGGTGAGGTGGTCTGGTATACCTATCTCTTTCAGAATTTTCCACAGTTTGTGCTGATCCACACAGTCAAAGGCTTTGGCATAGTCAATAAAGCAGAAATAGATGTTTTGCTGGAACTCTCTTGCTTTTTCGATGATCCAGCAGATGTTAGCAAGCTATGATTAGAAGGTTGGAATTTCCAACCTACTGTCCTTCCTCCAGAGAAGGGAAAAGGTCTGGCAATTGTTAATAACTGATCATGCCTAGGTGAGGAAGCCTCCATAAAATCCCTATAATATAGGGTTCAGAGAGCTTCCAGGTTAGCAAACACCTCCACACTTGCAACATCATATACCCCAACTCCATGGGGATAGAAGCTCTTGTGCTCAGGATCCATCCGTTCCTTGTTCTATGTACCTTTCCATTCAGCCCCTTATCTGTATTCTTTATTATACCCTTTAATAAACTAGTAAACAAGTGTTGCCTGGAGCTCTGTGAGCAGCTCTAGCAAATTAATCATACCCATGGAAGAAGCCGCTGGGACCTTTCAGATACAGCCAGGAGGTGACAGTCTGTTCTTGTGACTGGCTTTGGAAGTGTGTATTGAGGGGTAGAGGCGGGGTGAGAATTGAGGTGGGAGGATAGCCTTGTGGGACTCAGCTCTTAATTTATGGGATCTAATGCTATGCTGTTTCTGGGTAGATAGTGTAGAATTGAGTTGAATTGCAACACACCCAGCTGGTATCAGAGGCATGCTTGTTGGTGTGGGGAACAGCCTCCAAATATTTGGTTGACCAGAAGTGAAGTCCCTGTGATCATGGAAAAGGCTCCCAAGGCCAGGGTGCCTGACCTGGACAAGAGGAAGAACCTCGTGCCCTCTGACCTCACTGGTAATGCTCTGTCCCTCCCCTGACCCTCCACAGCAGAGCCTTCCCAGTCCCTTCCTGTGTGCATGTGATCATGGGCTCAAGGGGAGGCAGAACTGAGGAAAGGGAGTGCGATGCCCTAGAGAGTTGGGTGATTCAGCGATGGTGATGTAATTGTTCTTTCCTATCACCGATTTCCTTCAGCTTTTCCCATTGTTCTAGGGCCTTGTTTGATTTAGAGGCAGCAGAGTGTGAGAGCTTGAAAGAAAAGACCAGTTGTGTATTATATAAGCCGCTTAAAATTCAGGTTAGTTATTGTGATACCAATTTACACCATAAGGAAAACCAGACTAATTTGTTGGGAAGATCACATTATAGAGATTCTCAGCTGAATATCTTGACCTCTTCAAGTTATGTTTTCTTGTTCATGCATCTTGTAGATACTGTTTGGATTTGCAAAAGATACATTAATTCTTCATGTTGATTTTTAATGGAATAAACTGTGTATCCAGGAGACACTTGGAAAGATATTGGTAGATGTGTTTGCTCTAGAGTGGTTAGGTTTGAATATCAGCCTTCTAGAAACCAGTCCGTGGGGTTGCAAAGAGTCAGACATGACTGAGCGACTTCATTTTCACTTTTCACTTTCATGCATTGGAGAAGGAAAACATCTTGTTGTTTCTTTTTTGTGTCTTTGGACATAGGAGATCCTTTTGGATAGGTTCCAGTCTTTTGTATCAATGATTATTCAGCGTTAGTTGTGATTTTGGTGTGGTCATGAGAGGAAGTGAGCTCAGGGTCCTTCTACTCCAGCATATTGCCCTTCCCAGTTTCTATAGTACTATTCTATATACTGACAACATACATGTCCAGTGACTCTTTATTCTTTTTGGTACTCATTGGATTGAGCCAATTCTGTTATCTTAAGAGATAGTCTGGTCCCAGATTTTTGTAACTTTCTACAGAGTATGGCTTGCTTAGTTCTTTTTTGTCTTCAGATTTATACCAAAATGATAGGAAAAGTCCTACTCAATATCATAGTACATTTCCAAAAGATAAAAGCTGGAAATAATAGACATGCCTTCAATAAAATGGTTAAATAAATCCTTAGGCCTCAATGATATAGAATACTTCTAGTAGTTAACAAGATTGAGGATAACATCTGTGTACTCACATGGAAGAATACTCATATAACATTATTGATAAAAATAGTAATTTGAAACAATTTGTGTCATATATTCTCACTTTTGTAAATAATACTGTACACTCATATTCATGCATGCACCCCTCTTCTCTACTCAATTATCGTAAGAACTTGGGCAAAGTCCTCCCTCTTATCTATAAGAAAAATACATTTCACAAGATGGAATAATGATAATAGCAAATTAACACATTATTTACTAGGGGATTTTCACAGAAACTAATGCCTGTGGCTGGCTATTTGTTATGTTAGTGAATATTGAAACACTCCAGTCAATAACATTGGAATAACAAAAAACATTAATATGTCTCTGATCAACGACGTGTTGCAACAGTGAAAATATTCTGACTTATTATAATCAAGAATTAAAGAATATAATTAAAATCTTCCTTTAGAAATAAAAAAAAACCACTCAGAAGGAAACATTTTTGCTCTTGGCATGAGAATTGTCAGCTGTTTCCATATTTCAGTTAAGAGAGGATTGGCTTAAAGCCACTCAGAAGTAAGAAAGAACTATAGAAAGCCTCAATGGCTGCATAGCTTCATGTATAATGAAGTCGAATAATTGTATTTAGATTGCATTATACTTCTAGCCCCCTAAGAATCATACCTCACTTCACCAGCAGGTGTCCAATGCTGAGAGCTCTGTAGTTCCCAAGACGGTGACTCAGCAACTTCTGCTTTTTATGTCTGCTTCTTCTTTCAGGGTCCATCTCCTCTCTATTCTATTGCTCCACTTTGTGGTTTTTGCTTACTTATGGTTTCTGAGGTTTCACTCCTTTGATTTTCTGCCCCTTCTGTATGTTTCCTTGTGTCTGCATTAGTTCACTTCCTGTTAAATCTCTTGGTCAAAATTTAACCCCTGCACCAAAGAAAGATTCATTAGCTCAATCAGTCTCTAGGGTAATTTAGAATCTCTTTGTTTACCTATCAGTGTACACTTGGCTGCCCAGACCCACTGAGCATTGGCAAAGCACTGTGTAAAGTACAAAAAGCATTTTTATTTGCAAAATCCTTCTAAAAGGGATGTGGGTGTGGCAGATATCCCAAGGTTTCTAAGGAGAATTCCATTATCTAGGTTTTTTCTTATATTACATAATAAAAGGTGTTTCACATGCTCCTTCCAGAAGATCATTCTTGTGGTTTATGTGGAAAATTTGTCCTGATATCTGTTTTTTTGTCAGTAAGGCAAAAATAATTCTCAAAACTCAATTGTGATATTTGACTTAGCTTTGATTACTAATAAAAATAAATTCACTTGTTTAATATCTGTATGTCAAAAATTAACCCCCTACCAAGGCAGATAATTTAAAGTCACTAAGCAGCATAGAATCTCTTTATGAATACAAGAGCTCCCCCATCACTCCCAGAAATATTTGTTAATAGTAATCTACTGGACTAAATTTGGATTCAAATAAAAATTCTAATAGTTTGAACATAAAAAATAAATTCTCTTTTTTCTTCTGTGAATTTTATGGTTTTAAAATTTGACTTCCTTTCAAAAATAATCATTAAAGATTGGCCTCTTAGCTGCAGTGATTGGTAATCCAATGCCAAAATATTATAATATATTTCTGGTTGTTTAACAGTTGAAGGAAACAATGGTTACTAAGAATCAGTGCAAAACAATATTGATGGGAAAGTATTGTTTTCTTTGTTTGAAGATCTGTTGATTCAGGGTTGGATTATTTTCAAAGCTATGAAATATTAATATCCAATAAGACCAAAGTGATAATATGAATATCAAAATGTAGAAATAGTAACAGGATGGAAATGTCCCTTATCTCAGTTGGCACAATGAAAGTTTTTTTCTCACACACAACCAGTATAATTAGTTGTAAGGCAAAGGCAGGATAGAGGATGGGAAAAAGAATCTGCTATGGACCCCCAAGTTAAGGCTGCTCTACTATCTTCAACACAAGGCTCTTCAATGTGGCTCTGGGTGTGAACTTCTAGACTGAACAGAGGAAACGAGAGAAAGGTAGTCATTCAGGAGGTTTTTATAAGACAGGCTGCTAACATTCTGTCACCCCCTCCCCCTTAGTCCATGGCTGTCAGTTCAGTTCAGGCTCTCAGTCATGTTTGACTCTTTGTGACCCCATGGACTGCAGCACACCAGGCTTCCCTGTCCATCACTAACTCCTGGAGCCTGCTCAAACTCATGTCCATCACGTCAGTAATGCCATGCAACCATCTCATCCTCTGTTGTCCCCTTCCCCTCCCACCTTCAATCTTTCCCAGCATCAGGGTCTTTTCAAATAAGTCGGTTCTTTGCTTCAGGTGGCCAAAGTATTGGAGTTTCAGCTTCAACATTAGTCCTTCCAATGAACAATCAGGACTGACTTCCTCTAGGATGGACTGGCTGGATCTCCTTGCAGTCCAAGGGACTCTCAAGAGTCTTCTCCAACACCACAGCTCAAAAGTATCAATTCTTCAGTGCTCAGCTTTCTTTATAGTCCAGTTCTCACATCCATACATGGCTACTGGAAAAATCATAGCTTTGACTAGATGGACCTTTGTTGGTAAAGTAATATCTCTGCCTTTTAATATGCTGTCTAGATTGGTCATAGCTTTTCTTCCAAGGAGCAAGTGTCTTTTAATTTTATGGCTGCAGTCACCATCTGCAGTGATTTTGGAGCCCAAGAAAAGAAAGTCTCTCACTGTTTCCTCTGTTTCCCCATCTATTTGCCATGAAGTGATGGGACTGGATGTCATAATCTTAGTTTTCTGAATGTTGAGTTTTCTAGCCCTCAGTTCGGGGGGTGGGGCTCAACATTCAGAAAAAAACTCAACATTCAGAAAACTAAGATTATGACATCCAGTCCCATCACTTCATGGCAAATAGATGGGGAAACAGAGGAAACAGTGAGAGACTTTCTTTTCTTGGGCTCCAAAATCACTGCAGATGGTGACTGCAGCCATAAAATTAAAAGACACTTGCTCCTTGGAAGAAAAGCTATGACCAATCTAGACAGCATATTAAAAGGCAGAGATATTACTTTACCAACAAAGGTCCATCTAGTCAAAGCTATGATTTTTCCAGTAGCCATGTATGGATGTGAGAACTGGACTATAAAGAAAGCTGAGCACTGAAGAATTGATACTTTTGAGCTGTGGTGTTGGAGAAGACTCTTGAGAGTCCCTTGGACTGCAAGGAGATCCAGCCAGTCCATCCTAGAGGAAGTCAGTCCTGATTGTTCATTGGAAGGACTAATGTTGAAGCTGAAACTCCAATACTTTGGCCACCTGAAGCAAAGAACCGACTTATTTGAAAAGACCCTGATGCTGGGAAAGATTGAAGGTGGGAGGGGAAGGGGACAACAGAGGATGAGATGGTTGCATGGCATTACTGACGTGATGGACATGAGTTTGAGCAGGCTCCAGGAGTTAGTGATGGACAGGGAAGCCTGGTGTGCTGCAGTCCATGGGGTCACAAAGAGTCAGACATGACTGAGAGCCTGAACTGAACTGACAGCCATGGACTAAGGGGGAGGGGGTGACAGAATGTTAGCAGCCTGTCTTATAAAAACCTCCTGAATGACTACCTTTCTCTCGTTTCCTCTGCTCAGTCTAGAAGTTCACACCCAGAGCCACATTGAAGAGCCTTGTGTTGAAGATAGTAGAGCAGCCTTAACTTGGGGGTCCATAGCAGATTCTTTTTCCCATCCTCTATCCTGCCTTTGCCTTACAACTAATTATACTGGTTGTGTGTGAGAAAAAAACTTTCATTGTGCCAACTGAGATAAGGGACATTTCCATCCTGTTACTATTTCTACATTTTGATATTCATATTATCACTTTGGTCTTATTGGATATTAATATTTCATAGCTTTGAAAATAATCCAACCCTGAATCAACAGATCTTCAAACAAAGAAAACAATACTTTCCCATCAATACTGTTTTGCACTGATTCTTAGTAACCATTGTTTCCTTCAACTGTTAAACAACCAGAAATATATTATAATATTTTGGCATTGGATTACCAATCACTGCAGCTAAGAGGCCAATCTTTAATGATTATTTTTGAAAGGAAGTCAAATTTTAAAACCATAAAATTCACAGAAGAAAAAAGAGAATTTATTTTTTATGTTCAAACTATTAGAATTTTTATTTGAATCCAAATTTAGTCCAGTAGATTACTATTAACAAATATTTCTGGGAGTGATGGGGGAGCTCTTGTATTCATAAAGAGATTCTATGCTGCTTAGTGACTTTAAATTATCTGCCTTGGTAGGGGGTTAATTTTTGACATACAGATATTAAACAAGTGAATTTATTTTTATTAGTAATCAAAGCTAAGTCAAATATCACAATTGAGTTTTGAGAATTATTTTTGCCTTACTGACAAAAAAACAGATATCAGGACAAATTTTCCACATAAACCACAAGAATGATCTTCTGGAAGGAGCATGTGAAACACCTTTTATTATGTAATATAAGAAAAAACCTAGATAATGGAATTCTCCTTAGAAACCTTGGGATATCTGCCACACCCACATCCCTTTTAGAAGGATTTTGCAAATAAAAATGCTTTTTGTACTTTACACAGTGCTTTGCCAATGCTCAGTGGGTCTGGGCAGCCAAGTGTACACTGATAGGTAAACAAAGAGATTCTAAATTACCCTAGAGACTGATTGAGCTAATGAATCTTTCTTTGGTGCAGGGGTTAAATTTTGACCAAGAGATTTAACAGGAAGTGAACTAATGCAGACACAAGGAAACATACAGAAGGGGCAGAAAATCAAAGGAGTGAAACCTCAGAAACCATAAGTAAGCAAAAACCACAAAGTGGAGCAATAGAATAGAGAGGAGATGGACCCTGAAAGAAGAAGCAGACATAAAAAGCAGAAGTTGCTGAGTCACCGTCTTGGGAACTACAGAGCTCTCAGCATTGGACACCTGCTGGTGAAGTGAGGTATGATTCTTAGGGGGCTAGAAGTATAATGCAATCTAAATACAATTATTCGACTTCATTATACATGAAGCTATGCAGCCATTGAGGCTTTCTATAGTTCTTTCTTACTTCTGAGTGGCTTTAAGCCAATCCTCTCTTAACTGAAATATGGAAACAGCTGACAATTCTCATGCCAAGAGCAAAAATGTTTCCTTCTGAGTGGTTTTTTTTTATTTCTAAAGGAAGATTTTAATTATATTCTTTAATTCTTGATTATAATAAGTCAGAATATTTTCACTGTTGCAACACGTCGTTGATCAGAGACATATTAATGTTTTTTGTTATTCCAATGTTATTGACTGGAGTGTTTCAATATTCACTAACATAACAAATAGCCAGCCACAGGCATTAGTTTCTGTGAAAATCCCCTAGTAAATAATGTGTTAATTTGCTATTATCATTATTCCATCTTGTGAAATGTATTTTTCTTATAGATAAGAGGGAGGACTTTGCCCAAGTTCTTACGATAATTGAGTAGAGAAGAGGGGTGCATGCATGAATATGAGTGTACAGTATTATTTACAAAAGTGAGAATATATGACACAAATTGTTTCAAATTACTATTTTTATCAATAATGTTATATGAGTATTCTTCCATGTGAGTACACAGATGTTATCCTCAATCTTGTTAACTACTAGAAGTATTCTATATCATTGAGGCCTAAGGATTTATTTAACCATTTTACTGAAGGCATGTCTATTATTTCCAGCTTTTATCTTTTGGAAATGTACTATGATATTGAGTAGGACTTTTCCTATCATTTTGGTATAAATCTGAAGACAAAAAAGAACTAAGCAAGCCATACTCTGTAGAAAGTTACAAAAATCTGGGACCAGACTATCTCTTAAGATAACAGAATTGGCTCAATCCAATGAGTACCAAAAAGAATAAAGAGTCACTGGACATGTATGTTGTCAGTATATAGAATAGTACTATAGAAACTGGGAAGGGCAATATGCTGGAGTAGAAGGACCCTGAGCTCACTTCCTCTCATGACCACACCAAAATCACAACTAACGCTGAATAATCATTGATACAAAAGACTGGAACCTATCCAAAAGGATCTCCTATGTCCAAAGACACAAAAAAGAAACAACAAGATGGTAGAAGGGCAATACTTGCAATATAATCAAATCCCGTACCACCTGGGTTCTCTACAAACTGGAGAACAATTAGATTGCAGAAGTTTTCTTACATGAGTGAGAGTTCCGAGCCCCACTCAGAACTGGGGAGTCAGTCTCACCAGCCTAGAGGTCTGGCATCAGGAGGAAGAGCCCTCAGAGTATTCAGCTTCGAAGACCAGTGGGGTTTGATTGCAAGAGCTCCACAGAACTGAGGGAAAGAGAGACTCCACTCTTTGAGGACACACACAAGGCCTCATGTGTACCAGGACCCAGGGAAAAAAGCAGTGACTTCATAGGAGCCTGGGCCAGACCTACCTGCTGGTCTTGGAAGGTCTTCTTGGGAGGTAGCAGATGGCTGAAGCTCACCCTGGGGACAGGAACACCAGTGGAAGAGATATCAAAGAGTGTTATCTACATGAACTCTTACTGAAGGCAGATATGTTGCCTGGGTCATAAGCACCTAGCCATACCCAACAGCTTGAAGGCGCCAAACAACAGAGTGAGAACACAGCTCCACCCATCAGCAGACAGCCTTCCTAAAGACTTCTTGAACCCATAGAAAGAAAGTGAAGTCTCTCATTCATGTCCAACTCTTTGCGACCCTGTGGACTGTAGCCCACCAGGATCCTCTGTCTATGGGATTCTCCAGGCAAGAATACTGGAATGGGTTGCTGTCTCCTTCTCCAGGGGATCTTCCAGACCCAGAGATAGAACCCAGGTCTCCTGCATTTCAGGCAGACGCTTTAACTTCTGAGCCACCAGAGAAGTATTCCCCTTAAGATGGCCCTGCTCACCAGAAGGGCAAGACACAACTCCACCCACCGGTGAGTAGGCACTGGTCCCTCCCACCAAGAAGCTTGCACGAGTCTCCAGACCAGCCTCCAGCCCACCAGCAGGTAGACCCCAGAAGCAAAAAACCTGCACTCCTGCAGCCTGCAGAACTGAATCTGCAATCTCAGGATAGAACCTACCCTGGGAACAGCTGGCCTCTGGATCTCATTCAGGTTTGATGGACAAATCAAAAGCTTTACAGATAAGCAAAAGCTAAAAGATACTACTCAGTCATAAAAAGAAGAAAACAATACCATATGCAACAACATGGATGCAACAACAGATTATCATACTAAGTGAAGAACGTCAGAAAGAGAAAGACAAATATGATATCATTTGTATGTGGAATCTAAAATATGACATAAATGAACCTATCTATGAAAGAAAATCATGGCCATAGAAAACAAATCGATGGTTGCCAAGAGGAAGGGAGGATGGGGAGGGATGCACTGGGAGTTTGCGGTTAAGCTTTGATATAGAATGGATAAACAACAAAGTCCTACTGTATAGCACAGAGAACTGTTCTCAATATCTTATGATTAACCATAAGGGAGAAGAATATTTTTTAAAAAGAATGTGCATATATATGTATAACTGAATCACTTCACTGTATAGCAGAAATTAACACAACATTGTAATCAATCAACCTACGATTCAATTAAAAAATTGATAAAAATAATTAAAAGTTTTAAAAAATGTATTAAGTTTAAAAAGTTAAAATAATTCAGCACCGCCAAACCAACTTTACAACAAATGCTAAAAAAACTTCACTAGGCAGAAAAGAAAAGGCCACAGCTAGAAACAAGAAAATTACAAAATGGGAACGCTCACTGGCAAAGGCAAACAGTAAAGCAAGAAATCATCCATAGAAAAATATGATATCAAAACTAGTAATTGTAAGATGAGCATACAAATATATATATACAATGAATGTGAAATTAACAGATCAGCAACCTAAAGGAAAGCTGAGTGCTGAAGAATTGATGCTTTTGAACTGTGGTGTTGGAGAAGACTCTTGAGAGTTCCTTGGACTGCAAGGAGATCCAACCAGTCCATTCTGAAGGAGATCAACCCTGGGTGTTCTTTGGAAGGAATGATGCTGAAGCTGAAACTCCAGTACTTTGGCCACCTCATGCGAAGAGTTGACTCATTGGAAAAATCTCTGATGCTGGGAAGGACTGGGGGGCAGGAAGAAAAGGGGACAACAGAGGATGAGATGGCTGGATGGCATCACTGACTCGATGGACGTGAGTTTGAGTGAACTCCAGGAGATGGTGATGGACAGGGAGGCCTGGCGTGCTGCGATTCATGGGCTCGCAAAGAGTAGGGGACGACTGAGCGACTGAACTGAACTGAACTGAACTTAAAAGAACTACATTTATATACAGAATACTATACAAAAATCTCATGGAAATCACAAACCAAAAATCTATAATAGATATACACACAAAAAGAAAAAAAGAATCCAAACACTATGCTAAAGACAGTAATAAAATCACAGCAGAAGAGAACAAAAAGGGGGTGGGGCGGATAAAAGTCCTCCAGTATAGCTAACTAAGCATTTGTTCTTTGAGCATGTGTGCTTCCTTCTGCTCAGATCCTTAACCAGGTGTTACTCTAGCTGCCCAACCCTCCAACCAGTCAGGTCAGAATTCAAAGAACCTGGAGCATCCCTGAGGTCCACAGGCTCATGTAAGAATATGATTCCCTCTAGAAGAAGTACTGATGAACCTGTTTGCAGGTCAGGAATAGAGATGCAGACATAGAGAAAAGACATAGCCTCAGTGGGGGAGAGGGTGGGACAAATTGAGAGAGTAGCATTGAAACATATACATTACCACGTATAAACCAGCTAGTGGGAAACTGTACAACACAGGAAGTTCAACCTACTGCTCTGTGATGACCTAGGAAGGTGAGACTGCGGAAGGGGATGGGAGGGAGGCTCTGGATGGAGGGTACATATATGTATATTTCTGGCCGATTCACACTGTTTCACAGAAGAAACCAACACAACATTGTAAAGCAATTCAGTTCAGTTCAGTCGCTCAGTTGTGTCCGACTCTTTGTGACCCCATGAATCGCAGCACTCCAGGCCTCCCTGTTCACCACCATCTCCTGGAGTTCACTCAGACTCACGTCCATCGAGTCCGTGATGCCATCCAGCCATCTCATCCTCTCTCATCCCCTTCTCCTCCTGCCCCCAATCCCTCCCAGCATCAGAGTCTTCTCCAATGAGTCAACTCTTCGCAGGAGGTGGCCAAAGTAATGGCGTTTCAGCTTCAGCATCATTCCTTCCAAAGAAATCACAGGGCTGATCTCGTTCAGGATGGACTGGTTGGATCTCCTTGCAGTCCAAGGGACTCTCAAGAGTCTTCTCCAACACCACAGGTCAAAAGCATCAATTCTTTGGCGCTCAGCCTTCTTCATAGTTCAAATCTGACATCCATACATGACCACAGGAAAAACCATAGCCTTGACCAGACGGACCTTAGTCGGCAAAGTAATGTCTCTGCTTTTGAATATACTATCTAGGTTGGTCATAACTTTTCTTCCAAGGAGTAAGTGTCTTTTAATTTCATGGCTGCAGTCACCATCTGCAGTGATTTTGGAGCCCCCCAAAAATAAAGTCTGACACTGTTTCCACTGTTTCCCCATCCATTTGCCATGAAGTGGCAAAGGCTTTGGCATAGTCAATAAAGCAGAAATAGATGTTTTTCTGGAACTCTCTTGTTTTTTCCATGATCCAGCGGATGTTGGCAATTTGATCTCTGGTTCCTCTGCTTTTTCTAAAACCAGCTTGAACATCAGGGAGTTCACGGTTCACGTATTGCTGAAGCCTGGCTTGGAGAATTTTGAGCAGTACTTTCTTCCAGTTAAAACTAAATTTAAAAAAAGAATATGATTTTCTCTTGAAATAAACAGAATAGTAACTACCATTTAATTAAGCATCTCTTACTCAAGTCGTTTATTAGACCCTGAACATGCATTTTCATTTGCCTAGGAAGATCATCTGAGGTAAAAGTTACTCAAGGTCATCTAGACCCATGGATTCTAGAACCCATGTTCCTTCTATGGCACTGCTTATTCACCTGGGTCCAAAGGCTTGTCTACCTGGGTCTCCAGGTTAATGTGTCAGTTTCCTCCTTTTGGGGATGTAGCCCTATCCTGAATGATGCAGTTAGTGACTGAGACTCTAACACTTCATATATGTCTTATTAGTCTTTTCCCTGCAATAGTTGGACCTGACATGTGGACTCAGTCACTGGCTGGAGTCCTACTCCTTCAGGGATGGATTTATGGCAACAGAGCATTTACTGGTTACTGTCCAGACCAGTACTGCTGGCCCTACCCATTATAGAAGTTCTTGGGTTGAGTTCACCCAGACTGGTCTAATTTTAACACCTTTTCCATAATAAATGCTGATGAAACATGTGTTGGATGATCACCTACTGTGGACCAACATTACATTAAGCACCTAAAATGTTTCATTGAACTTGAGTATACTCATCCATCATGGATCCTCAGGCTGCCTGTCATCCAAGCCCACATCAGATCATGGCTAAAAGCACGAAGAAATATTCCTTTGGTATGCTGCCATAGTTGAAATGACCTTGTGCAAAAGATATACCAAGAAACAGTGGGGTCAGTCCTTGTGGCTCGGTGGTAAAGAATCCATTCACCAATGCAGGAGACACAGGTTCTCTCTCTGATCTGGAAAGATCCCACATGCCACAAAGCAACTAAACCCATGAGCCACAACTACTGAGCCTATGCTCCTGAGTCAGAAGATACAACTACTGAGACCACACACACAACTAATGAAACCCACATGTCCTAGATCCTGTACTCCGGAATAAGAGAAGCCACGGTAATGAGAAGCCCCTGAGCCAAAACTAGAGTAGCGCCCTCTCGCCACAACTAGAAAAAGAGCCCGCACAGCATCGAAGACCCCGCACAGTCAAAAAGAAATTAAAATTATTTTAAAAAAAGAAACAAATGTGAGATGGACATACACAGAGACACTGGGTTCCTGCACAATCGTGGGGTGTTGGCCATAGTTCACATTGTCAACAGGAAACTCCCAAACATGTACACCTATGATATCTTTAAAGGCACTTAAAGCAAAGACATTTCTTTGCCAACAAAGGTACACTTAGTCAAGGCTATGGTTTTTCCAGTGGTCATGTATGGATGCGAGAGTTGGACTGTGAAGAAAGCTGAGTGCCAAAGAATTGATGCCTTTGAACTGTGGTGTTGGAGAAGACTGAGAGATTCATGTCAGTGTATGCCAAAACCAATACAGTACTATAAAGTAAAATAAAGTAAAAATAAAAATTAAAAAAAGATATCATAGGATTTATTTAGTATGTTTGAATCAGCATTAAGAAATACAGAATTTTTAAAAGTAATGTGATGGCAAATCTACTACATTTACTACTCCATGCTCAGAAAATATGCTTTAATTTTTATGATCAAACTAAACTTTCCTTTTAAATATGCCATGATGGTCGATAGGGAAAGTAGGAGAAACACGTTTAAACTTGCCAGTTAATGGTATCAACATCATTTGAAGGTAACTAATCTGTTTTATTTGGCTGTTTATTTCAGATATTTCCTAGATATGCTCTCTCTCACATCCTCATTGCTCATCTCTTCTCTACCTCCTCCTTTCTGAGAGGTTGTCTGGATATATAGGTAATTTCTACAGCAGTTATAAGGTATGGTTTGGTCCATCAAGTTGATAATAGCTGGGATGTGAGTGGACTCAGCTAGTCTTTCCGATCACTGTGCTGGCACACGCCACTGAAGACTGATCTTTTTTCTATTGAAAAATCCCTGAATTGCTGCTGCTGCTAAGTCGCTTCAGTTGTGTCTGACTCTGTGCGACCCAACAGACAGCAGCCCACCAGGCTCCCCCGTCCCTGGTATTCTCCAGGCAAGAACACTGGAGTGGGTTGCCATTTCCTTCTCCAATACATGAAAGCAAATGGTGAAAGTGAAGTCGCTCAGTCATGACCGACACTCTGCAACCCCATGTACTGTAACCCACCAGGCTCCTCCATCCATGGGATTTTCCAGGCAAGAGTACTGGAAAGGGGTGCCATTGCCTTCTCTGATTGAAAAATCCCTACATATGGCTAAAACTAGGTTTCTGTTAGTTCACCCTCTCCTCTCAGCACTTTTTGAGGTACATGTGAATTTTGGGAAACACCACTTGGGTTAATCATTGTGGAACATTGCATCTGGTATCCCTCTCCCTCAGTGATGAGTGAGTGATACCCATGTGAATGCATCTTCCTTCTGCAGTCCTGCAACCCCTTCAGGCAAGGCCAGAGGAAGTCAGCCACTAGCTTGCTATCCTCAGGATCCTTCATACCTGCTTTGATATTTCCTAGTCCTATTGGCACCAGGGCAGGATGGTAGGTATAATAAGTAGAGATGGATAAAGTCCTCAAATAAAGGAATACGATCTAAACCATCGTTCCTTTGCATCCATTTTCCATAATGTGCTGTGTGTGCTCAGTTGCTAAGTCATGACCGACACTTTGCGACCCCATGTACTGTTACCCACCAGGCTCCTCTGTCCATGGGATTTTCCAGGCAAGAATACTGGAGTGGGTTATTCTTTCCTTCTTCAATAAATTTAACCATAACTATTGAACCATCAAACAAAGAGTGCATGAAACTCTAAAATAGCAAGCTTGCAGTGCTTCTTTAGTAATAAGTAGGTGAAAATGCTTAGTTCTATAAAGATATTTAGAATCCAGGATCTTTTATGGCTCACTCCGGATTTTTCTTCTTTCATCTTCTGTTATTTCTATTTTTCGTCTCCCAGTTTTTGGCCCAGTGCTTGAATTTACTATCATATTTTTATTTACAGCCTGTACTTTTGTTGAAAATGTTGGTACTGTCTTGATAAGAACGTTATCTCATCCAGCATACTGTTCAAAACACAGATTGTCTGCTTGAATTGTAAACTGAAGAATGGTTGCAGAATGTTTCAGTTCCTTTCTTCATCTTTCTCTCTAATTTGAGAACTCTACTTCCATATCTGAATATATCTTCAAAGACAAACATTACATATTTTATGGTAATTTTAAATAACCCCAAAGTGGAGCTAATTATTGTTCAGGTCGAAACCCACAGTAGATTCTCTCATTAGATGAATACTGGATGAAGTGACAGATGTGCATTCTCTTTAAACCATGGTTAGAGCATTCAGGGTATGTTCCTATTTAAGGAGGTGGGGGGCTTCCCTGATAGCTCAGTTGGTAAAGAATCTGCCTGCAATGCAGGGACCCCAGTTTGATTCCTGGGTCAGGAAGATCCACTGGGGAAGGGGTAGGCTACCACTCCAATATTCCTGGGCTTCCCTTGTGGCTCAGGTGGTAAAGAATTCATCCACAATGTACGAGAACTGGGTTTGATCCCTTGGTTGGGAAGATCCCCTTGAGAAGGGAAAGGCTATCCACTCTAGTATTCTGGCCTGGTGAATTCCATGGACTGTATAGTCCATGGGATCCCAAAGAGTTGGACACGACTGAGTGACTTTCACTTTCCTAACAATTAATGACCAACCTAGATAGTATATTGAAAAGCAGAGACATTACTTTGCCGACTAAGGTCCGTCTAGTCAAGGCTATGGTTTTTCCATTGGTCATGTATGGATGTGAGAGTTGGACTGTGAAGAAGGCTGAGCGCCAAAGAATTGATGCTTTTGACCTGTGGTGTTGGAGAAGACTCTTGAGAGTCCCTTGGACTGCAAGGAGATCCAACCAGTCCATTCTGAAGGAGATCAGCCCTGGGTGTTCTTTGGAAGGAATGATGCTAAAGCTGAAACTCCAGTACTTTGGCCACCTCATGTGAAGATTTGACTCATTGGAAAAGACTCTGATGCTGGGAGGGATTGGGGGCAGGAGGAGAAGGGGACGAGAGAGGATGAGATGGCTGGATGGCATCACAGACTTGATGGACGTGAATCTGTGTGAATTCCGAGAGATGGTAATGAACAGAGAGGCCTGGTATGCTGTGATTAATGGGGTTGCAAAGAGTCGGACACGACTGAGCAACTGAACTGAACTGAACTGAACAATTCCATGTCATGAATATCTGTCATCGTGTTTGCTTCTCAGCATCCACCCATGCTTTCTATTTGTGACAGTGTTGGAATAGACATGGCTCACCCACCAAGGAGGGCCCCCTATGCCCTATTTCTACTACTTGACAGCGAGAGGATGTGCATGTTATCTGGGACACTGAATCCTAGATCCCTGCTAAAGAATAACAAAGACCAAAAATGCATTCACAGTGGCCAGCCTAATCAAAGTGGTACCTGACAGTTGTGTTCAATTGCGGTAGCTGTGGATTACTGACAAATCCCGTTTCTCAGTTTTAGATTTTCTCCCTTTAAATCTTACTCTGGGGGGCAGGGACAAGAAAACATTAAGTTCTTTCACACAAAATCCTCCCACATAGATTCTGGGTATCAGAATCTTTTCCAATCTGCAAAGTTAACCACTGCATTTCCTCTTTCTGGGTTCTAAAGTTGTCTTTTCTTTTTCCTTCCCGATCTCTTTGTCCTGTGGGTGTGACCTTTGAAAACTGTGTTCTCACGTTAGTGTGGCTTGAGGAGGGCATGTTCATGTATGCTCAGTCCTGTCTGACTCTTTGTGATCCCGTGGGCTTTAGCCCTCCACACTCCTCTGCCATGGGATTTTTCAGGCAAGAATGCTGGAGTGTGTTAACATTCCATTCTCTAGGGGATCTTCCTGACCCAGGGATCCAACTGGAATCTCGTGGGCCTCCGGAATCTGTGGGCAGATTCTTTACCACTGAGGTTCATGGGAAGCCTGGTTTGAGGAGACCAGGATTCAAATATGTGTCTAAGCAACCATGTTTAACTCACTATCTGATTAATGTGCAATTACTGTTTCTCTAATTTTATCCTCTTATCACTGGTAACATAAATATTAATAACAACTAGGATCATTAAAGTTCAGTTCAGTTCAGTTCAGTCGCTCAGTCTTGTCCAACTCTTTCTGACCCCATGGACTGCAGCACGCCAGGTCTCCGGGTACATCACTGACTCTCGGAGTTTACTCAAACTCATGTCCATCGAGTCAGTGATGCCAACCAACCATCTCATCCTCTGTTGTCCCCTTCTTCTGCCTTCAATCTTGCCCAGAATCAGGGTCTTTTCCAATGAGTCAGTTCTTTGCATCAGGTGGCCAAAGTATTGGAGTTTCTGCTTCAGCATCAGTCCTTCCAATGAATATTCAGGACTGATTTCCTTTAGGATTGACTGGTTGGATCTCCTTGCAATCCAAGGGACTCTCAAGAGTCTTGACCAACACCACACTTCAAAAGCATCAATTCTTTGGTGCTCAGCTTTCTTTATAGTCCAACTCTCACATGCATACATGATTACTGGAAAACCATAGCTTTGACTAGATGGACCTTTGTTGGCAAAGTAATGTCTCTGCTTTTTAATATGCTGTCTAGTTTGGTCATAGTTTTTCTTGAAGAAAGCAAGTGTCTTTTAATTTCATGGCGGCAGTCACTCCATCTACAGTGATTTTGGAGCCCCAAAAAATAAAGTCTGACACTGTTTCCACTGTTTCCCCATCTATTTGCCATGAAGTGATGGGACCATCTGCCATGATCTTAGTTTTCTCAATGTTGAGTTTTAAGCCAACTTTTTCACTCTCTTCTTTCACTTTCATCAAGAGGCTCTTTAGTTCTTCACTTTCTGCCATAAGG
>SJYX01017604.1:427034-463167 GCA_006410675.1 Oreotragus oreotragus | reverse complement strand
TCTTTTAATTTCATGGCTGCAGTCACCATCTGCAGTGATTTTGCAGCCCCCTAAAATAAAGTCTGACACTGTTTCCACTGTTTCCCCATCTATTTCCCATGAAGTGATGGGACCGGATGCCATGATCTTCGTTTTCTGAATGTTGAGCTTTAAGCCAACTTTTTCACTCTCTTCTTTCACTTTCATCAAGAGGCTCTTTAGTTCTTCACTTTCTGCCATAAGGGTGGTGTCATCTGCATATCTGAGGTTATTGATATTTCTCCCGGCAATCTGGATTCCAGCCTGTGCTTCATCCAGTCCAGAATCTCTCACGATGTACTCTGCATATAAATTAAATAAGCAGGGTGACAATATATAGCCTTGACCTACTCTTTTCCTGATTTGGAACCAGTTTATTGTTCCATGTCCAGTTCTAACTGCTGCTTCCTAACCTGAATACAGATTTCTCAGGTGTCACATCTCTTGAAGAATTTTCCAGTTTGTTGTGATCTACACAGTGAAAGGCTTTGGCATAGTCAATAAAACAGAAGTAAATGATGCTTTTCTGGAACTCTCTTGCTTTTTTGATGATCCAGTGGATGTTGGCAATTTGATCTTTTGTTCCTCTGCCTTTTCTAAATCCAGTTTGAACATCTGGAATTTCAGAGTTCATGTACTGTTGAAGACTGGCTTGGAGAAGTTTGAGCATTACTTTGCTAGCATGTGAGATGAGTGCAATTGAGCGTAGTTTGAGCATTTTGGGCATTGCCTTTTTTGGGGATCGGAATGCAATGGCACCCCACTCCAGTACTCTTGCCTGGAAAATCCCATGGACGGAGGAGCCTGGTGGGCTGCAGTCCATGGGGTCGCTAAGAGTCATACACGACTGAGCGACTTCAGGTAGTCTGGTATTTCCATCTCTTTCAGAATTTTCCACAGTTTATTGTGATCCACACAGTCAAAGGCTTAGCTTATTTTTTAAAAGTCCATTACATTTGTTACAATATTCCTTTGGTTTATCTTTTGTTTTTTTGGCCCTGAGGCATGTGGAATCTTAGTTCCCCAACTAGGGATCAAACTGGCACCCCCTGCATTGGAAGGTGGAGTCCTGACCACTGGACCACTAGGGAAGGCCCAATAAAACTTATTTATCTGTCTATTCTCTACAGTAGGATGCATTCAATATCTGGTTGGCAGAGTAAAAAAATGTTTGAGATATGAAATTTTCTGTTCCTTTGATGGGAAAGATTTTGGCTAGGGGAGGGGTTCAAGTTTGCTCCTAACTTTTGGAAACATTTCTTTCAAAAATTGTCTTTATATAAGAAAATTCTAGTTTGAATCTTGTGGATTATGATATGTGTTCATTTTTTGCCCTCTCCTTTTTTAAACTAGTATCACAAGTAAAGATGGCTTAAACTGGGTATGTGGAGTTGGATGAGCGGAACGGGCTTTACCTCATAGAAGAGGAATCCTGTCTTCACTTGAGCCTGGCCACAATGATATCTTATCTAGTTATGCTTGGACTTGTACCAAGGACTAAGAAAGGATCTATAGACCTAACACTAAGAATCACATGTAGTGAGTGTAACTTTGAAGAGGGATCTTGTAATTCTCTTCTGCTGTTGTTGCTCCATCGCTGAGTTGTGGCCAACTCTTTGTGACCCCATGGACTGCAGCATGCCAGGCCTCCCTGTCCTTCATTATCTCCCGAAGTTTGCTGAAATTCATGTCGATTGAGTTGGTGATGCCATCCAACCATCTCATCCGCTGTCATCCCCTTTTCCTTTTGCCTTCAGTCTTTCCCATCATCAGGGTCTTTTTCAATGTATCATATTAATTCTCACCTGATTAGAAATTCCCATTTGATAATCTCAAAACCTTGGAAGTTTGAGAAAGCTTTCCTTTACCCTTTTCTTATCCATGATCTTTAAACAACAGAAAAGAAAATAGCACTGGGCAGGCATCCAGAAAGCGCAGGCTCTCTATTCTCTTGGATCCTTAGTTTCCTCAATCCTATGTATGCTATGTGCTAAGTCACTTCAGTCATGTCTGACTCTTTGGGACGCTATGGACCGTAGCCAGCCAGGCTCCCCTATCCTCAACCCTAGACAATTACTATTCCTTGCTTTGGAATTATTACATTTTGAAAAGTATAAAACAGAATGTAAATATAGACTAACACCATTATATTATTAGTTGTAACTGTTATCTTTAAGTTGCATTCCAAAGATAAAAAATAAAGCTTGGAACTTTCCTGGTGGTCCAGGGGCAAATACTCCACACTCCCAATGCAGAGGGCTTGAGTTTGACTGCTGTTTCCCAGGTGGTTTCAGCAATAAAAAATCTGCTTGCCAATGCAGGAGACACAGGAGACCCAGGTTCCATCCCATGTCAGGAAGATCCCCTGGAGGAGGAAATGGCAACCCGCTTCAGTATTCTTGCCTGGAAAATCCCATGGACAGAGGAGCCTGGAGGGCTACAGTCCATGGCGTTGCAGAGTTGGACATGATTGAGTGNCAATGCAGGAGACACAGGAGACCCAGGTTCCATCCCATGTCAGGAAGATCCCCTGGAGGAGGAAATGGCAACCCGCTTCAGTATTCTTGCCTGGAAAATCCCATGGACAGAGGAGCCTGGAGGGCTACAGTCCATGGCGTTGCAGAGTTGGACATGATTGAGTGATTAAGCAAGAGCACAGGAAACAAGATACCCACATGTCTCAACTAAGACTCGGTGCCAAATAAATAAATAAAATATTTTTGAAAAAGATAGAGTAATGTCTAGACTTGGAAAGAATATAGGGAAATGAAATCAGAAAGACTAAGGGATGGAAAAATAAACACACTGGTAATTATAAAGGATAAAAAAAGGGCCAAGTTGCAAGCTGCAAAGGTCAATATAAATTTTTAAAATTATTTTTCTAATTCTATAGATCACATAGTCTCAGTCTTGATGTAATGGGCATCTGGGGTTTTTTTCTGCCTTGTAACCTGCCCCCTTCTGGTAACAACAACCTCTTTCCTCGGAGAATTGCTTTTCCTAAACTCCAAGGTTTTCACATCACTCTCTTCACCTTGCTAGGGGTGGGTATGCTCAGGCATCTGCAGTGACCCGAGTCAGGGGAGTCAGCATCCTTCCTTGAAACTGATTACACAGATCCTGATGGGGGAAATCTCTGTTCTCTGAAGTTCTAAGTGGAATTAAAATTGGAGCTCTTTCCTCTGTACTCGCAGTATAAAGACACTGGCGATCATCTCTTGAGGGATCTGAAGCCATTTCCCCCACATTGTCACATTTTCCTTCTAAACACATTTGTTTACCAGAGATAATTAAGTTTCCAAGCAGCTAAGAACATGAATTAAGGACTCAGAAATTCTTTGAAAAAACAGGCCAGCTTGAAGTAAAAGAAAATCTCAAACATTCTCACTTAAAAAAAAATACCAAGTCTATTTAGTCAGCAGTGGCATCTCCAAGTACTTAAAATACTTGATTTGTTATCATCAACGATCTAGTTAACATTTAAGTTTTTCAAATTGTCTTAATTTTTTTTTTTCTTTTAATCATTGGTTAGTTTGAATCAGGATTCAAACAATGGAGCAAAAAAAAATTTTTTTTATCATCAAGCACACACTGGCTAGTTACATTTTTTATCTCTCTTCAAAACAGATACACCCTTGTCACACTCTCATGATGAGCAACAGAATTCAGAAATCAATTCAAAGTCTCTTTATGTGCTTTACAAATACCAGATGAGTTTCTGGTAATGAAACTGTGGGGTAGATAAGCATAAGTAATAGCTTTAGTTACCCTTGGACATTAGAACCCAAAAGGAAGCAGTGACAAGAAAACATGTATGTTGACTCATAGATTTTGGGTTCTCCATTTCTTCAACTATTTTGACTTGGCAGTAAACAAAAGGAGATACTCTGTTTGGTTTGCCAATATCTAATAAGATACTGAAATTTTATAAGGCAAATATACTAATATATGTAAATAGTTATTAAAATTACAGATAATTGAAATTATCTGTAGCTCTATTTACAAACTAACGTCCTTATCTTTGTCTTTTATGTCCTTGTTTGTTCTCAAGAACAATCAAGGACTGAGAGAGAATATCACCCCCTCTAGGTATAAATGAATATATTTTGCTTCTGACTCAAACATGAAAGGATGAAAAAACTTTGTTAACCACAGATCCACAACCTTCTTCAACCAAAGAGCAGATGCCAAGGGATGAGGAGCTACAGGCTTCTAAGTCATGCCTAATCTCCTCCCACCTCATCAAATAAATTAACAATATAAGTGATCTGTGTATCTGCGAAGCAAGCTCACCATTTTGACAAGTCCCCTAACCCGCTCCCCTCCCCAAAACCATCACTCTAAAAGTCTTCCTAGAATTAACGCTGTCCCCTACCATAGTAACCTTACCATAGTAACCGAAAGGATACTTATTTCATCTTTGCGTATCCCCACCATCTCTCTCTTAACTGGGCTTCTGGGTACAAAACTAGATATTCTCCGCTCCCGCCCCAGTGCATTTATTACTGTTAAGATCTTGTAAAGTTAAAAAAAAAACCCGGCTGGGCGCCGGCTCGCCCCGGCCTCCGCGGCCCTCCCGGCATGCACCGCCCCGTCGCCCCGCCCTCCCCGTCGCCCCGCCCTTTCTCCCGACCCCGCCCACCACTCGCGCCCCTCCGGGCCCCTCCCCCGCCGACCGCGCGCCGCGGGCTCGAGCGCGAGGTGCCGCCGCGAGTCTCCGGGGCGGACGCTCAGTCCACGGCGCGCGCGGAGGGCCGGGGAGCGGCTGAGAGGACGCCGGGGTTGGGCTTCCTTCTCGGCCAGACCCCACCCCACCGTGCCGACCCCACCCCCCAGCTCCTTCCTCCCCGGGGGCGCGCGTGCGCGCGCGGGCACGCGCTCGGAAGTCGGGGGTCGGCGGCGAGTTGCGGGCTGTGTCCCGGGTGCGAGAGAGGTGCGCGCGGAGCAGCTCTCAGCCACCCGCGCGGTTCTCGCCCGGGGCGCCCACCCTCCCGTTTCTCCGGTGGCAGAGCCGCCTCCACCGCGCGTCTGCAGAGCCGGCTCACTGGGCCCCGCGGCTGAACCCGCGCGGAGCGGCCTCCGAGGGACGCCGCCGGGCGAGAGGAACGCACCCACGCCCTGGCCTTTGCCGTGGCCCAGCGCGGGGGCGGCGGGATGAGGGGCAGCGACCGGGCCGCGGCGGCGCTGCGGCCAAGGGGCCGCGTCTGGCCAGTGCTGGCCGTGCTGGCGGCCGCCGCGGCCGGCTGCGCCCGGGCAGCCATGGACGAGTGCACGGACGAGGGCGGGCGGCCGCAGCGCTGCATGCCCGAGTTCGTCAACGCCGCCTTCAACGTGACCGTGGTGGCCACCAACACGTGCGGGACTCCGCCCGAGGAGTACTGCGTGCAGACCGGGGTGACCGGGGTCACCAAGTCCTGTCACCTGTGCGACGCCGGACAGCCCCACCTGCAGCACGGGGCAGCCTTCCTGACCGACTACAACAACCAGGCCGACACCACCTGGTGGCAGAGCCAGACCATGCTGGCCGGGGTGCAGTACCCCAACTCCATCAACCTCACGCTGCACCTGGGTAAGCAGTGACAGCCCCGTGTGCCCTGCTGCTGTTTTGCCCGCAGCCCGGCTCCCGGGCCACCTTCACCCCCTGGTCCCGCCTGGACAGGGGCCCGAACAGCCGCATGTGGGCTCTCTGCTCCCCAGCCTGGGCCACACAGAAATCCCCGTCTCCAACTTCTACGCTAGATCTAACACCTAACTTCCCCGTCTCCAACTTCTACGCTAGATCTAACACCTAACTTCCCGCGAGCCAAGATGCTTCCCGCCAGCATCTCTCTGTCTGCTTTCCTCTTCTAAGGAGGCGGCTTTTCCTTCCTTAGATTATTCGCCATTTCGGCTTCTTTGGTCCCTCTTTCCTGAAGCATGAATCAGAAACCCTCCTCGGCCCCCTCTCGTTGTCCACCTTAAGCACTTTTACCTTGTTTAAAAGCCTTTCTCTCCAGGGTTGAGGGTGATTGCTGTTTGCTCTGCTGAATACGCTAGAGAGGAAAGGTTAAGGGGATTTGAGGGGAGCAAGTGCCTTTACTACCGCTGTTGCCTCCGTGTAATTAAAATAGAAGTTCACTTTTAAAGTTATTGTTCTTGAAAGTTGTTCATCTTTAATGAAGGGCCACAAAGCGATTTCACTGCTAATCTCAGTACGGAGAAAACAAAAGGAAGTATCTGCACCCACTGCAATTGTTGGGTGAAGTTTGGTCCCTGACTAAAACGGCTCTCCTCACTGCCTTCCCTTTTGCTTTGATTCAAGGCAAGTGTAGAAGCATGTGTGAGTGACCTTTTAGAAATCAGGAAAGGGATGTATAGAAAACTTCATCGCTGGGTGGTAGACGTGTTTATCTCAAAGAATTGTATGAAAACTCATGTTTGATCTGGGTCAATTTTTCGTCCTCATTGGAGTATACAAACAAGCTGAGTGATTCATCATTGTGTTTTACAGAGTAACATATGCATAAGAAACTGACATTTGACATGTAGAGCTTCAGCCTCAGTTAGGTTGAAAGCCATGATTTTACTGGTAGCTGGTAGTAATGAACTTTCAGAGAGAACAGGGTGCCAATCTATTCTTCTATCAAGTCAGGATAGTTCTGTAAGGCTGGAAACATGATTTGGGGAATCTTTGAAGAGCTATTTGGTGAGCACATGGTTCTTTTGGTTGTGGTTTTGTATTTTTCTTTCCACTGTTCTCTGGTACATTAAGTTTTATGTAAGTGTCAAGATTCCAGAGAAAGTACTTGAAAAGTGAAGTTAAATTACAGTGTGTGGAGTAAGTTTTAGAAAAGCAGTATTTAGCACTTTTGTAGTAAATATTTTATTTGTAGACAAATCGTTAGGAAGATGAAACTTTTCAAAAATACATTTATAAACTGGAACTCTGAGGCACCCATTTTTCAGAGATGGAAGAAGTAAACAGTTCAGTTTTTCAAAGGTATTGGAAACATATGGAGCTAAATTGTATGTTGGAACAGGTGCCCTTCTGAAGATTCTGCAAGAGGCCAAGGGCCTCCCAAAACCTTGTGGGGCTGCTCTTAGCTCTTTTCTCCTAAGTGTTATATCTTTAAACTTGGCCAGAATTATTTTTGAAATTTTTATCAATTTATTTTTGTTTAAATTTTTGTTTTGTTAAAGTTTCTGTGTTGAATTTTGAATCTCCACAAAGTCTTATTTCATCCGTTTTGAAATATTAAACATTTCGAAGCAAAATCATGGCCTTGATGTCTCACATGGCTGAGATTCATTTGAAAACTTCTGCATAAGAACTCTTATGTAGGTAAAGATAGGGCTGACAGTCTGGACCTTATGAATTTTCTGCTGTGAGCATTGCATATGCTGTTGTTGAGTTACTAAATCATGTCCAACTCTTTGCAACTCCATGGACCATAGCCTGCCAGGCTCCTCTTCCATGGGATTTCCCAGGCATGAATACTGGAGTGGATTGTCATTTCCTTCTCCAGGGGATCTTTCCGACCCAGGGATCAAACCCCAGTCTCCTGAATTGACAGGCGGATTCTTTACCATTGAGCCACCTGGGAAGCCCTTGATCACTTTGTAGTGAAAAGTTATTTCAGGTGACGGTGTAGGAAGGTAGATTACTCAGTGATTACTTCTGTTACAGAGATAATGTGTTAGGTAAGACAGTATCTGTCAAGTTAGGTTGCTACTCCTGGGTGATGGATACATGACTTTGGGTCCTAGTGATTGAATGCTTGAAAAAGTTTTTTCTCTGAAAATATTATATATGCTTAAACTTGTTTTGCTGAAAAGTTTTTCAGTTTTCGGTAACATTTTTGCTAAATGAAGTTCATAAAACTGTAGATTTAAAACTTCTAAGTAAAAAGTTACCTAAAATAGTCTTCATACAAATGCTGTAAAAACATTTTCTTTAAGCTTTTTAGGTGGACAGTTTCTAAAAAGCTTGACAAGAACTTACTGTGCTTGTTCTTGGAAGGGGAGGGAGATTTGTGTGTAGTAGGGTTAGATGTCTCAATCTCTCTCTCTCCCATCTCTTTCTTAATGACAAGGATATATGTATTCATGCATGTTGTGATCTCTGACTTATGGCAGATAGACAGGATTTTATGTATTGAGTATTCAGTGTATTCACTCCCTAACTCCAGTTACTGCATGGGCTCGAGGTAACATTATTTCCCATGAATTCAAGGACCATGACTGTTTGTGCATCTATTAAATCTCCCATCCAGTTCAGATTTCACATACCCTTAAACAAGTGATGCATATTGTGCTCTGCCCTTACAGATCATGTGAAACTATGGGAGCAGTGTGAAAGAACTAGGTCTGGCCACTTTTCTAGCTTTCCTTTTAATGTTGAACTTTAAACACAGTAAACTTTAAAATAAGCAAAGTCAGTTCTCACTTAAGTAGTCACAAGAAATATACATACTTTGTCACTGATCCTAAGTCTTTTTTTTTTTTTTATTTTTTAAGGCATGCATCAATTCTAGCTATCTGTAGAGTATGCATTCGTATGAAACATTTTCTGTTATTAATTCCAAATATACATATACTTCTTTCCATGATTTAGATTTTCTTTCATGTCTCAGTTTAACAGCTCTGTTAAAGCCTTTAGAAGCATATACATTTTATTTTTTTAGAAGCATATACATTTTATTTTTTTTAGAAGCATATACATTTTATTTTTTTATGTATCACATCATTCTAATTCTGAGGAAGGGAAGCAAAGTTTTTTGCAGTCAATTTCCAGAAGAATATAATGCAATGATCTAGGATAAATGTTCATTACTTTATTTTTCTGTAAAATGGTGATAATTGTGCAGTGTTGCTTTGAGGATTAATACATGCAAAACGTATGAAAGGAATGCCTGGCATATAGTATGCACTCAATAAATGTTGTCAGTTTTTGCAGTCATTGTTNTTCCAAATATACATATACTTCTTTCCATAATTTAGATTTTCTTTCATGTCTCAGTTTAACAGCTCTGTTAAAGCCTTTTAGAAGCATATACATTTTATTTTCTTAGAAGCATATACATTTTATTTTTTTATGTATCACATCATTCTAATTCTGAGGAAGAGAAGCAAAGTTTCTTGCAGTCAATTTCCAGAAGAATATAATTCAATGATCTAGGATAAATGTTCATTACTTTATTTTTCTGTAAAATGGTGATAATTGTGCAGTGTTGCTTTGAGGATTAATACATGCAAAATGTATGAAAGGAATGCCTGGCATATAGTATGCACTCAATAAATGTCAGTTTTTGCAGTCATTGTTGTTGTTATTCTTTGGAACCAAGATAACTTGGCAGTAAAACACAGACTTTCAAATAAAATATTTTTGTCAGTATGAATTTTAATTTTAAAACATGAGGAGAGCTTCATTTTTCTTTTCACTCTAAACATTAAAGTTTCCTGAGAGAACAGAGATGTAAAATTAGCATCGGCTCATATTCATTCTTTCACAAAGAACAGTTTTTGATACCCTTACCCTCTGATTGAAAAGCTCACTTAAATTCAAAGGAATGTGGTATTTCTTTGATTCCATTTCACATCATGAGGCCATCTTTTGAGAAGTGCCAATGCTTAGCTTTTTAAATGAATAGAGTTTCTTTTTGAATGCCACTACATCCATATTTCTAATCTGTTTTCTATACTGGTCTCTTTGAGATTAAACAGTCTTAAATCAAAAGCCTTATTTATTTGAGCTTATAGAATAGGCTGAAATTATTTAAGAATTACAGGCTTCATTTGTAGTTAGCATCTGGAACAAATTTTCAGAAAAAGAACTCATGAGTACAAAGGGACAACATAAACATCAAATATATTAGGAAAATTTGCTTTTACTTAACTGTGATACTGTATTCCCAACAATTTACCTTATATAGAATATAATATTGGTATTTCTTTGTTTCTAGAGAAATGACATGTGATCAAGATAATTTGTTTAAATTGTGACTAGAAATCTTCCACTGTAATAGAATATAAAAATAATAATCCATTTAAATTCTGATTTGTTTTTATTATATTACAATACATCATAAAGATTCTCCCTGATCCTAATATTTAAAGTTCTTCATTCTTTTCCAAATATCCTGCCCATTCTTTCATCCCATTCTGAGTTAAGTACAGAAATGTTTGTGTAAAAAAATAATTCCTTCAACCTTGTTCTCAGTTTTTATTTTTCATATCCTATTGTTTCATCTTCTGTGAAATCAAATCAGTTTTTCACTGTCTTTTTAAGAAAGTGACATTTAAATATTTTTTTCTTGAGTATCTACCTCTTTATCAAATCATTTCTGTTCTTTGTAGAATACTGAAGATGACTGTTATGGACTGCAATTTGATCACTTAAGCATATGGTTTTAATATACTAGTTTATTTTCAGAGGTAAGTCATTCCACATTTCATTGTGCGCTTATTATTTTTTCCAAAAACAGAATATATATACATTTATAAAATAAATTTTTCTAAAGGAAACCTGCCTATGTTCTACTTTTGCTATTTCAGTGATACCAAAATTTAATTCCCTTTTTAAATAATAGGCCTAGTCACTAGTTTATGAACTGATTTTCACTGTTTTGGGAGGTTTAGAGCTTACAGCAAATGTAAATTGATTATTTCATTAATATTTCAAGGAGAGAGAGAGACTCTATGAAGAATGCATGTATGCTAAGTCACTTCAGACATATCCAATTCTATGTGATCCTATGGACTGCAGCTTGCCAGTCTCCTCTGTCTATGGGATTCTCTAGGCAAGAATACTGGAATGGGTTGCCATGCCCTCCTCCAGGGGATCTTCCCGACCTAGGGATTGAATCTGGGTGTCCTGCATCTTCTGTGTCGTAGAAGGATTCTTTACCACTGAGCCACCAAGGGAGTCCATCTATGAAGGCTAGAGTATGTGTAATTCCATTCTGAAATAAGCTATTTCCTCACAGGTTAGAAACAGTCTGCAGATGGTCACTGGTTTGCAGACCCCATTTTGAGTAGCTCTGTTACTGAGGATTTTAACATTCCCCTTAAACCCATGCAATGAAGATAAAGTTTATATTGGCAGTATCTATATTTAAAAAAATAAATAAATAAACGTACTCACTTTCACATATGAATGAAAGATGTTTCCTTATGGGAAGTTCAGTTCAGTTCAGTTCAGTTCAGTTCAGTCGCTCAGTCGTGTCCGACTCTGTGACCCCATGAATCGCAGCACACCAGGCCTCCCTGTCCATCACCGATTCCCAGAGTTTACTCAAACTCATGTCGGTGATGCCGTCTAGCCATCTCATCCTCAGTCATCCCCTTCTTCTCCTGCCCCCAATCCCTACCAGCATCAGAGTCTTTTCCAATTAGTCAACTCTTTGCATGAGGTGGCCAAAGTATTGGAGCTTCAGCTTTAGCATCATTCCTGCCAAAGAAATCCCAGGGCTGATGATCTCCTTTAGAATGGACTGGTTGGATGTCCTTGCAGTCCAAGGACTCTCAAGAGTCTTCTCCAACACCACAGTTCAAAAGCATCAATTCTTTGGCACTCCGCTTTCTTCACAGTCCAACTCTCACATCCATACATGACCACTGGAAAAACCATAGCCTTGACTAGATGGACGTTAGTTGGCAAAGTAATGTCTCTGCTTTTGAATATACTATCCAGGTTGGTCATAACTTTTCTCCCAAGGAGTAAGCTCCTTTTAATTTGGGCATCCAAGTTTCACATGCATGCATCAAATATTGGTCTATCAAGTCTATTCTTTTCTTGAGCATGTTTTAGCATTCTTAAAATCATTAAATATACTGATTATATCAGGTATAAATGATTTGATTATAATTTGTGCTTTTCTTTCAATGTAAACATGATTTTATGATTTAGAAATTATATCCATCAAGGTGCAGCTAGAAAATTAGAGACATGCTACCTATTTAAAACAAAGGCAAGTGAAACAGGAAATTGGTTACAATGTTAGAAAGACACTGCTTTAGGAAAGGGAGAGGTGCTGGCAGAACAAAAAGGATTATATGTGTTACCTTGAGTTCAGAACGCTACTAATGCCACTGGACTGGAATCCATGAAGCAGCACCTACTTCCTGGCTGCTGGAGGGCAGCTGTGCAAGGGCTGAAGCTGGTAGAGCTCCACAGAGAGCAGAGCTGGAAGCAAGCACCAAAGTTCAACTATGATGAGACTCATGGAATTCTCAGCCAGTGTCTCATCTGTCCTGTAGCAACATTAGCAATGACCAGCATCTATCACTTCTGTCTGAGCTAAAACTTCTCCATCCTTCCAGCTTTCAAATTACCTGCCAGGGTCTGACAATAACAGAATCTCAGAAAGCTGAAGGGAGTCTGGGAAATGCAGCTTGCAGACGTTTAACTGTAGTAGTTCAGTGTCAAATGTAAAAGGGCAAGTGTAGAACAGGCAAGATACGTGCAGCCAACTCAGTCCACCCCTCTGTCAACTTTTCTTTTAAGACTGTTTTTTCTTTTTTTGAAGGTGGACTAATTTTACAGTCTTTATTGAATTTGTTACAATATTGCTTCTATTTTATGTTTTGGTTTTTGGGCCCCAATGCATCCTAGCTTCTAATCGAACCTGTACCCCCTGCATTGGAAGTCAAAGTCTTTTGGGAAGCAAAAGATAACTGAAACACAAGAAAAATGTATTCTCTTCAAAAAAGACAAGAGAATCTGCTTTTGCTAACAAGAGGGTCATAGAGGGGATTTAGCATTCCAAGATGTTCAGTCACCAGAATCCACCCAAATAGTTACCTTTCTACTCACTGGGTTCCACTGCTTTCCAGGTAATGCACTAATTTTCACCAAAGAAATATAAATATTAGAACAAATGTTTTAATTCTGAAACCCTCAACATTAACTTTGACATTTCATTTTCCAGCTATTTTAGCCCCATATCTAGAGAAGATATGCGATTAGAAGCTATTTGGTGTTCTCATTCTGCCTTGGGCTTAATATTAAAGCCCTGAGTTTGATACTTTTTTCTGTAAGCTTAGAGCGCAACTAAAAATGTCCAGAATACCTCATAGTGTTAAAGCAATTGTTGCCTGTTTGATTTTCTTATTCAGCACACACTTCGTCTCCCACAGCCTTGCATCTGGTGACATCCAGATATCAGAAACCTACTAACACCTCTAGATGAGGATGCAGGAATCTAAACCACCTGTGATTCGGCTGGAGCCACAGCCACTGGACGTGCTAGAACTGCTGAAGGACAGTACTCTTGAGGTCACATTCTACCCCTACTGCTATTGTAAGCCTATACTACAACAAAGACCAGAAGCAGAATTTGTCTTCTTTTTCCCCAATCTCTCTTCACCAAAAAGCCCTTCCCATTGCTTTTAGATAATAAGAGGCCACTTGGCAAGCCTGGGAGTCTTTCCACTTCAGAACTGTGAGATCAAAATGTAGAAGAGATGATCTGTGATAACAAATAGCCAGAAGAGAAATACTTTCCACTGAAGAGTTGTGTTTCATCAAAATAATTCTTCCTTAATTATCAACGTCATCCTGGTCAAAGCTAACCCCTCTGGAGTTAACTTTTACCATCTCTTAATAAAGGAGTAGCTCTAGAATGACTCAGTTTCCCTTTATCCTCTAAAAATTGTTGTTGATAAACATTGATATGTCAGCTTAACTTTCTTAATCTAGTGAGCACTATCAAGAGGAGGAGATTGCAAGCCATGAATGCAACCACAGTTGTGATTTAAAGAGAGCAATATTGCATAGGAATCTGGAATGTTAGGTCCATGAATTATGGCAAATTGGAAGTGGTCAAACAGGAAATGGCAAGACTGAACATTGATATTCTAGGAGTAAGCAAACTAAAATGGACTGGAATGGGTGAATTTAACTCAGATGACCATTATATCTACTACTGTGGGCCTTACTAATGTGGGCCTTCTACATCCCTTAGAAGAAAATGGAGTAGCCGTCATGGTCAATAAAAGAGTCCAAAATGCAGTACTTGTATGCAATCTCAAACATGACAGAATGATCTCTGTTCATTTCCAGGCAAACCATTCAATATCACAGTAATCCAAGCCTATGCCCCAACGAGTACTTACTAATGTGGGCCTTCTACATCCCTTAGAAGAAAATGGAGTAGCCGTCATGGTCAATAAAAGAGTCCAAAATGCAGTACTTGTATGCAATCTCAAACATGACAGAATGATCTCTGTTCATTTCCAGGCAAACCATTCAATATCACAGTAATCCAAGCCTATGCCCCAACGAGTAGCACTGAAGAAACTAAAGTTGAATATTTCTATGAAGACCTACAAGACCTTTTAGAACTAACACCCAAAAAAGATGTCCTTTTCATTATAGACCAACAAAGGTCCGTCTAGTCAAGGCTATGGTTTTTCCAGTGGTCACGTATGGATGTGAGAGTTGAAATATAAAGAAAACTGAGCACTGAAGAATTGATGCTTTTGAACTGTGTTGTTGGGGAAGACTCTTAACAGTCCCTTGGATGCAAGGAGATCCAACCAGTCCATTCTAAAGGAGATCAGGTGTGGGTGTTCTTTGGATGGACTGATGCTAAAGCTGAAAACACCAGTACTTTGGCCACCTCATGCGAAGAGCTGACTCATTGGAAAAGATTCTGCTGCTGGGAGGGATTGGGGGCAGAAGGAGACGGGGACAACAGAGGATGAGATGGCTGGATGACATCACTGACATGAGTTTGAGTAAACTCTGGGAGTCGGTGATGGACAGGGAGGCCCAGCGTACTCTGATTCATGGGGTCACAAAGAGTCGGACACAACTGCATGACTGAACTGAACTGGCTGAACTGAGTAGCCACATTTAAAATAGTAAAAACAAACAGGTGAAAGTTATTTTAATAATTTTTGTGTTGTTTGGTTGCTAAGTCATGTCCAACTCTTTTTGACCCCATGGACTGCAACATGTCAGGCTTCCCTGTCCTTCACTATCTCCTGGAGTTTGCTCAAACTCATGTCTATTGGTCAGTGATGCTATTGAACCATCTCATCCTCTGCTGACCCATTCTCCTTTTGCCTTCAATCTTTCCCAGCATCAGGGTATTTCAAATGAGTCAGCTCTTTGCATCAGGTGGTCAGCTGGAGCTTCAGCTTCAGCATCAGCCTTTCCAGTGAATATTCTGGGTTGATTTCCTTTAGGATTGACTGGTTTTATCTACTTGCAGTCCAAGGGACTCTCAAGAGTCTTCTCCAGCACAATTCAAAATCATCAACATATAATTATTAAAATTATATGTTTTAATGATATGTTTTATTTAATTCAATAGGTATAGAGTACTATCTTTCAATATATAATCAATATAAATAAATAATATAAATATGATTAATGGTACATTTAATGACCTATGTATACCAGTACTTCACAATCCACAATTTTGGACTAGCCACATTTCACATGCCCAATAGCTGCTATAGGTAGTGGCTACCACATTGAAGAGTGCAGATCTAGATAATAGGTTTTCCCCTGGACTAACAGAGTAATATAATTTCTTGTATGCATGCTCACGTCAGTTGTGCCCAACTCTTTGTGACCCAATGGTCTTAGCCCCCTAGGCTTCTCTGTCCAAGGGATTTTCCAGGCAAGAATACTGGAGTGGATTGCCATGGCCTCCTCCAGGGGATTTTCCCAACCCAAGGATCAAACTTGTGTCTCTTGCGTCTCCTGAACAGCAGGCAGAGTCTTTACTGCTGAGCTACTAGGGACGCCCCAATATACTTTTTTATTTTTTTCCATTTTATATCTTCCTATATTATTATTTATTGCTAATGCCTATTAAAATACTTTTATTTGTAAAAAAAAATTAGCTATAAAATAGTAGCAATTAAATAAGCTGCAAATAATACAAATACTAAACTTTAAAATTATTATATTGAGAAGCCCAATAATTAAAAATATCACCTTATAAGTATAATAAATCTTTTTAATAAAACAAAAAGATGAATTTAGAAATCAAAACTTTCTTTAAAAAAAGTTAAAATGATGTTTAGCAAATAGCAAAAGCAAGTACAAGTTTTGAAATCTCATTCTTGAATCTTACATCAACATTTCTAGTTCTGCTACCTTTGAAAAGCTAACTTTCCTTCTCAGATTCCTCATCTGTAATATGTAGATAAAAGTGTCAACTTTAACAATGTTGTTATGATAATTGATTGAAATATTGAATGAAAATCGTGTGCTCATTCTTTACAGATGATTTCATATTAATTTTTTAAATAATTAAATCTTGTATTAGTAACAGAGAATAATATATACATGGAAAAACTAAAAACATACGATGTAGAGGTGAATATATGACCTGGCATAAAAACTATTGTCACAATCCATCATTTATATATATATAAAAAGTGTTGGAGGCCAAAGCTCCAATACTTTGGTCACCTGATGTGAAGAGCTGACTCAGTGGGAAAGACCTGATGCTGGGAAAAACTGAGAGCAAAAGGAGAAGGGGTCAGCAGAGAATGAGATGGTTAGACAGCATCACGGACTCAATGGACATGAATCTGAGCAAACTCAGGGAGATAGGGCAGGACAGAGAAGTCCATGGAGTTGCAAAGAGTCAGATGTGACTTAGTGAATGAACACAAATGTATACACTGCACATGCACACACACACATGTGTACCTGTGAATGTATGGCTGCTTTACTGAATAGTGCGTGTGGATACAGTCAGACTTGGAATCCTGACTTTGCTCACTTTAATTGCTCTCTGTGTCCCTCGCCAAGTTACGTATGTGCTTTAGTTTATTGCTCAGTTAAAAAAAAAAGACAGTAGTACCTACTCCACATAGTCAAGAAAACTACATAAAATATGATATTTAAGCAGCTTATAATGGTGTCTGGCATATGTTAAGCACTATATAAGAGTTTGATATTTAAAGGGTAGTTTTTAGCAGGGAAAGTGATACACACCCGTGTATAAGATAATCCCTCAAATATTTTGTGGAGAAAATGTAGAAGAATGCTGTGATATGTGGGTTTGATTCATCGTGGCATGAAATATGATAGAAACCACAAGGATGGAGATAAATGCCCAGATTTGAAATCTATGTATAAGGTAGAGTTGACAGGACTTGGTGATTGATTATATGAGAGAGAGAGGTGGTAAGAGAGAGTTGTGACAAGACTGATACCTAGTGTTTTTCACTGGAACAAAAAGTGAGGAGAGAGGGGCAACATGGATGAAAATATAATTAGCTTTGTTTTAAGCAAGTGCTTTAGATTTCTGTGGATTGTGAAGTAAAGATATCTTGAGAGACACATTTTTAATTCTATGGCATATTGCAGATGACTGAATACTTGAGAGGTAATGAAATGATACTGGAAGGGTAAATAAAGAACTTAGAAGAACCAAGAGGACTTTCCAGGTGGCATAGTGGTAAAGCGTCTTCTGCCAATGAAGGAAATGCAAGAGACACAGGTTTGATCGCTGTGTTAATTTCTGTGGATTGTGAAGTAAAGATATCTTGAGAGACACATTTTTAATTCTATGGCATATTGCAGATGACTGAATACTTGAGAGGTAATGAAATGATACTGGAAGGGTAAATAAAGAACTTAGAAGAACCAAGAGGGCTTTCCAGGTGGCATAGTGGTAAAGCGTCTTCTGCCAATGAAGGAAATGCAAGAGACACAGGTTTGATCGCTGTGTTGGGAAGATCTCCTGGAGTAACAAATGGCAACCAACTCCAGGATTCTTGCCTGGAAAATTCCATAGAGAGACTGTTGAACTACAGTCCCTAGGGTTGCAAAGAATCAGATATGACTAAGTATACACACACACATACTCAGAAGATCCAGGAACTCCATAAAATAATAATATTACATCATACTGTATAGCTATAAAAATCTTCATATATTTTATCTCATTGAGCTCTTACAGCTATCGTGTTTGCAAAGCACCCTTCCTTATTGTTTAAATGAGATGAATGGGACTCAGGGCTTAGTCTTCTTGCCAGTGGTAGCTTCAAAATTTCTACAGAGAAGAGTTAGGAGGGGCACTCTGCAGAAAGTGAGAATGGAAGCTGGAGTTAACGGTTAGAAGGATGAAACTGTCAGGGACTGAGAAGTGGCAAAGACTATACAAGATCCGATATCTTCATCCTCATCTCCCTTTGTACAGCCATGGGCTATTTTGCAAGACTTCAATGTAAATAAGTTACAAACTGCACAGGAGTACTTGTTAACACCCATGGCGGATTCATGTCAATGTATGCCAAAACCAATACAGTACTGTAAAGTAAAATAAAGTAAAAATAAAAATTTTTTAAAAACCACAATATGATTCCATGAGACAACTTATTTCAATAAACATGGCATTCATGTTTCAAGCGATGTATTATATTTTTCAAGAAGATTAAAATAGTGAAGTAGAGAATCACTCTTTGTAGTTTTGGGGAGACAATCTGAAATACATTTTATTTTCCAGTTAAGAACTATGAAGAATGATCACATACTTAATACTTTTTTTTAGGAATAAAATGAAATCCAACAGAACATAAAGAACTTTTTAAGGGTTGGTTCATCCCCATTTTAAGAAAACTTTGACAAAAATCCAACTGACATCTTACAAAGAAAATTACAAAGGGGTCACTTTGAATTGTGACATATCACTAACTTGTCATAAATTTCATGAAGCTCAAATGAAAGGAACCGTTACAGATTGAAATTCTCTTGGATGAAGTTCCCTGGAAAATAGCCTGTGGCAAACATATAAATACTAAGGTATATTGGGAGGTATAATCTAGAGCAGCAAAATCTAGGGACAGAAGGGAAATAAAGTAGGGAATAATGGAAAGCAAATACAAGATGGTATGTTCCCAAGCTGGCCAAGAGCATCACAAAAAAATGCTGTTTTTTTTCCCAACAGGTCAAGTGGAACCACTGTGCCATAAAGGAAGGAAGAAAAATGTACTGTCAGCCCCTTCTCATCTCCATATTCATCTTATCCCTCAGCTTCATTTGCAGCTTGTGTTGCCTGATACCTTGGGGCATCTACTACAGAAGCCAGATTTCATGCCCCATGGTGGGAGAATTCATCATAACTCAGAAGTAATAAGAGAGACCATTAGCTGCTCTAAGTGCCTGATGGTTAGACTCCCTGAAGATGACCAGCCCTCACTTAAAGTGTGGCTGAGAGCCAGCAGTGATAGGCGCTAAGGCAGTATAGACAGTAACCAACAAGTCTCCAAGAAGCTGCCAAGGTCCAAGTTGCTGATGGAGTTAGCAAACCCAAAGTGGCTCACCTGGCTCCAGTATACGAAATTAAATAGAAAGTAAATAATAACAGATGTAGAAATTTAACAAACATCTTGCTCACTCGCTATGTGTCACATATGATGTTGGATTCTAGCAAAATCAAAGATTAATCAACCAACTTTGTACTTCAAGGTTTGAAAGTAAACAGCATAGTACTAAGCAATATCAGAAGTCAAATACAAAATATCATCTGGTTATAGTGGTGTTAAAAAGAGTAGCATATTTAGCTGTCAGAGAGGAGAAGATGCATAAGGTAACTCAAAAAGAATGATTATAAATTTTTCAGGTTGAAAGTATGACCAAGTATTCTGGGTCAGTTCTGGTCTCAACCGTGTTATTGATATATTTTAGTTCTGGTGCCTCAAGGAGTGATGTATTCTCTCTTTTTTATTTTTATTTTTACTTTATTTTCTTTACAGTACTGTATTGGTTTTGGCATACATTGACATGAATCCGTCACGGTGTACATGAACTCCCGAACATGAACCCCCCCTCCCACCTCCCACCCCACATCATCCCTCCAGATCATCCCCATACACCAGCCCCAAGCATCCTGCATATTCTCTTGAGGATGTATTACCTTTATCTATAAAATTAAAAAAAATAGATTAGGGTATATCAAAAGTCAATCTAGGCCCCAAATTTCTTTGTGTCTTAAGAATACTTCTATGTAATCTAAGGTCTTATATTATACCTACTGCACAATAATTCATCTTTATATGTTTCCCCACTTACTTTACTTCTGAAAATGTTCTTTCCTCCTTTCTTTTTCTAATATTGAAATTCCTCGCTTTTTACCATTACCATTTCTTGACATAAGTCTTCAGTACTAAATCAGCTTTTCTGCCTTGGAGCACAGGAATTAGCATTTGCTTACCTTTCAATCAGTGTCTCAAAGGGCTCCTAATATTCCTCAAATAAACTCTGCTCCCCTTTATTGCCTTGTTAGGTTTCCTTCTGGATGCTCTTTTACTCTTTTATTTCATCTTTCCAATTCAATTTTCAGGTATTGCACAGCTCTTCAGGAAAGAGAATTTATTTTCCCTGTGAGAAGTTGCTGCCTTGGTGATGATTTAGTTGTGCATTAGATTAGTGGCTGTTACAAATGATGTTAAGATAGGGTTGCATCTATACGGGCTGAGGTAACTTGGAGTGATCTCCTGACAATTTGACTGCTTCATTGTCTCTCAAAGTTGAAAGACCTGGTTTTCCAATAGAGCTGCATATGACACCATGATGGGAAGCCAACACCATCTTGCCACATATGCTATTTAGTTATAAGGTTTTTATATTTTACAAGACTGACATATGTGCTCCCATAGTATCAAGCACTACTGGGCATCAATAATCTGTAAATGTATTGCTTCTAAAGATCACATTGTCACCCTAGCAAAATGAAGTGTTTGACAAGTGGAGTATGATAACTTTTTTTAAGATCATATTTGGTAAATTATTTCATACCACTCACTTCAGTGACCGGTTGAGTTCCTCTTGACAGGAGGGAATGAACACTGAATTATGAAGTGCTGGTTCCCTGAGCTTACTATCTCAGAAGCTATTTGCTTTTATATGGCATTTAAGTATGAAAATTAGGAACAGAGAGCTGGAATTTAGATAAAAATTCCTGGTGACATTTTCATACATTATACATCTAGTTTCTGGAGTTAAATATTGCCAGATGAATGTATAGACTAGCAGATAGTATGTTTTAGGAAGTATTGATAAAATATTGGTACAGTCATTTTGGAAAATAGTATTGAGATTCCTCAAAAATTCAATGTAGAAATACCATATGATTTAGCAGTTCCACTTCTGCATATGTATCCAAAGGAAATAAAAGTATCTCAAAGAGATATTTGTACTCCCATGTTCATTGTAGCATTATTTGCAATACCCAGTATGAAAACAACTTGTGTCCTTCAAGGTGATGAAAAGAATGTGACATATATATGTATACATACGCATATTTTTCAGCAATAATAAAAGAAGGAAATTCTGCTTTTGGATGGATGAAATCGAGGACATTATGATGAGTGAAATAAACCAGTGTTAGAGAGACAAATACTACATGATTCCACTGATTGAGTTGTCTTAAATAGTTAAATCATAGAACCAAAGAATGGATCTTTGTGTGGCACAATCACTAATTATCCTGGAGACTATCCTGGAGGTGCCCTGCCTTTCAGGCTTCTTTCACAGCCCCTCCAGCCTCCGCCAGAGCCACTGACAGTTGGTTTTATCACTGCCACCTGTACCCAGTGAGGAGCACAAGGATATGCTCAGAGAAGCAGCTGGATTATCTGGCATCCACTACTCCTTTTCCTGCAAACCCTCTGGCCAGAACTATTCTGCAGGTCACAAAATCTCCCTCCCCTGTGAAAAGCAAAACCCAAAGCAACATGTAAGACTACCAGATTTGGGAGTTATTTTTCCATTCTATTCTTTCTTGAGCATCAGTAGCCTGTAGGGCACTGCTGCTTGCATGCTTAAATGTACACAGTTTGAATTCTTACATTGGGGCAGATGGAATGGAGAAGGAAATCGCAACCCACTCCAGTAGTCTTGCCTGGGAAATCTCATGAACAGAGGAAATGGGTGGGCTCCAGTACATGGTGTTGCAGGAGTCAGACATGACTTGGCAACTAAAGCACCACCACCAGGGGTGGGGCATCCCACCCAGGTATATGAACATGTTCCTGTTAGGCTAACATCTTCTCTTTCCTTATTTCCTCCTCCTTTCCTCTTAAGTTCTAATCCCAGGTCTAATTAGGGTCCTAATTTATCTCCATCTTTCTCAAATATGGAACTACCAAAATGTACATGGAACACCCTGGAACCTGGATATCCCTGGTTGTTATACACAAAATAGATGATTTTCACAAAAAATGATAAGAAAAAAAAAAGTCACACTTGATTCAATTCCATTTTATTAAGTTAAAAACCTGACAAGCCATTTTAATGCCATTGGCAACAACACGGATGCAACTAGAGATTATCATACTATGTGAAGTAAGTCAGAGAAAGACATCCATCATATGCTATCACCTATATGTGGAATCTATGACACAAATGAGCCTATCTATGAAACAGAAATAGATTCATTCACATAGAGAATAGACTCATGGGTGCCAAGGGAGAGGCACTTGAGGGGAGGGATCGAGTGGAAGGTTGGGGTTAGCAGATGAAAACTATTACATTTAGGATGGATAAACAACATCCTACTGTATAGCACAGGCAATGGTGTCCAATCTTCGGGAACAAACCATAATAGAAAAGAGTATTTTCATAAAATAAGAATGTATATATGTATATAACTGAGTCACTTTGCTGTATAGTAGAAACTAATACAATAGTATAAATCAATTATATATCAATATTAAAAAAAAACTTGACAAGACTAATCTGGTAATTATATCTGAGTACTGTTAGATATAACCAGGGATGAATATAAGCAGAATTTCTCTGGTGCAGATAGTGTTCATTCTTATTTGGGGTACTGGAAAAGCAAATATATTTGTTTTTTTTTTTTAATCAGTTTTACAAAATCATTGAGCTGTACATTTTTGTTTGTGTATCATACTCCAAGTATTTACTATAAAAATTATCATACTTGTGGTAGTTAGAAATACAGTCTGGAAGTTGAATGTTCTGTCCTACAACTTATAAGTTCTGTGATCTTGGGCAAATCATTTATTTTTCTCATTTTTAGTTTCCCCATATTAACTGTCACCTACTATTCACATTTATTGAGAGAAAAAAAATGTATTTTTGTACATGTAGAATACTAAGAACCAGAAATTACATGGATAAATTTAGATACTCTTATCCTAAAATATGGGCTTTCCAGGTGGTACAAGTGGTAAAGAACCTGCCTATGAATGCAGAGAAGAGATGCAGGGTCAGTCCCTGGGTTGGGAAGATCCTCTGGAGGAGGAAGTGGCAACCTGCTCCAGTATTCTTGCCTAGAGTATCCCATGGTCAGTGGAGTCAATCCATAGGGTCAAAAGGAGTAGGACACGGCTGAAGTGACTTAGCATGCACGCATTCCAAAAGATACCAATTGTGCAATATATGCATATTTACATTTCTGATGAATATTATATATATGTGTGTATATATAACCTCCGTGGCAATTTTTCTTTTTTTGTTCCTCCTAATAACTTGCAGCCTTATCTTTTTGTACTTTATTTCTCTCTTGCAGTTATGTACGTAAAAACATGGTACTAAAATGTAGTTTATGACAGTGCTCTGAGGAAAAGACATTGAAATAGCCCCCTTTATTTCTGTTTTCAGGCATAACACTAAATTCTATGTAACAGCCTAAAGGATAATATTGTGTCATTTTTAATTCATCTAGCTGGAGGATTAAGCTGTATCATCATTGTAAAATCCATCTTTACTACTTGTAAACAGTTCACTGGATTGCTGTCCTAAGGCAAAGCCGAATGCTCTAAGCATATTATATATTATTTATTACTATTGTGGAGATTGGGTCATTGGCATTAGATTAGAAGAAAATAAAATACCAGTGGTAAGCCTCAGAACAATGAATTGGTCCAGTAGTTGAGGAGCACAGCAGAACAAAATCAGGAGAATGTGATGATGCATTTATTTTTTTCCCCAGCATCCTGGAGACTACATAATGGGCAGGAATTCAAGTTAATTTTACATGGAGTGGCCATATAGTGTTTTTGACTAACCCAAGATTTTCCAGAGGAGAAAGTGAGGTGTTTTAATTAATACTTTGGCTGGAACATCCCAGGGTTAACTAGCATTCCTCAAGGCAAACTGGAAGTAGAATCGTCTTAGTTCTAAGGCTTCCTTTGAGGGGAAATTTAGTATTAAGTGTTGTGTATGATGGGAAGGGGTGAGTTGGGGCATGGATTACTGGTTGTTTAAGCAAAATGGCAAAGTCTAAACTCTAAATGGAGTTGTAATCTGAAGGGGCCCCAGATAAGGCAGCACAGATGTTTCCTACAGTAGCTGACTTTTATACATAGTCCAGCCGCAAGTGTCTTCTCACTCTATGTAGGCTTTTAACGAGTCCATGAATCTTCTTGCTTATAAAAAGGTAAAATTGAAAAGTGTAATTGAAGCGACAGTTTCCAATACTCATGGTTAAGTAAATGTCACTATGACATGGAAATATTCAGGTCCAAAATTTTGGTTTTAACTCACAATGATTATACCCAGTTATCTATGACTGTAACTCCTAAAGCAGTCTCTCTTCTCCAAAGTTTTCCCTCACCCCGAGCCCAATATAGTAACTTCTCTGTATCCCAGGGCACCCTTTGCACACTACTCTGACAACACTTTTCATAAGCTTTCTCAATTTTTTAAGTGTTTACTGATCTGGCTGCACGAGGTCTTAGCTGCAGCATGTGAGATCTAGTTCCCTGACCAAGAATTGAACCCAGGTCCCCAGGAGAGTCTTAGCCACTGGACCACCAGGGGCATCCCACAAGCTCTCTTAATTGTTGATTAATGTGTATGTCTCTCTGATTATTCATTAAGGCTTTTGATAGTACAGACTATGTCATCTTGACGTCTGCATTCAAACATACTGTCCACTGCCCAAGGGTCAGTAACCACTGAAGCTTTTTACAATACATGACTAATGTTTGAATAAAGCTTTGTATTTTCGAATTCATGTTCACACCCATTTGTTCTATTCAAAAATTTCTTAGAGTAGATGCCTAGTGAATATATTCAAATTGACATTTTTTGTTATCTATTCAGAATAATGCAAAACCTCTGCTAAGTTTATATTTCAATAAGTCTCTACTTTTTATTAAAGGGAAATTGTAATAGTTGATTTGTTTACTGGATATAAGTCTATTAGCATTAGCCAGAGGAAGAAGTCATTCAGTCTTCCATGTCTGGTAGAGTGGCCCTCTCAGCAGCAATGATTAATAGATTTGTTCAACATATTCAAGGAACCTTGCAATGTAATAATGAAAGAACACCAAAAATCTAGTATATGGCATTGTTGATCTTATGTTTTATACATGATGTCTCAGCTCATTCCAGACACATCAAAGTTCATTGCTGACCACTGATAACACATTTACCCTTGTATAAGAACTTTACAAGAATTTTTTTAGCTTGATTGTCTTATTTAATGTACTCTAGCTGACATCATCCCAGTGGGAACTATTGTCTTCATGCTTCCAGTTTTTGCTTTGTAGTATTAGTTTCTCTTTGTGCACTCATTTGAAGCTGACCTTTCATAATATTAGATTTCTCCCTACACATATTATTCCAGTGATTTACATGGATGATTAGACATAGATATTTTAATGCAATTACCCTAGGACTTGCTTATTTAGTTCTGAAATTTCATTTTCTAGTTAATTTCTAGTATTTTAATTTTTATATTACATAGGAAAATTTTAAAAGCTTCAGTGGAGAAGTGATTTACCCATACATAGTTTTAGGATTATCTTCAATACATGTTGTTGTTATTCAACTTTTTATTTATAATGTTAATTATATATTCCTCTGTTACAGCCCAAATAAAAACAGATATTTATGATAGATAATAATCCTGGTGGCTCAGATGGTAAAAAATCTGCCTGCAATGTAGGAGACCTGGGTTTGATCCCTGGGCTTGGAAGATCCCTTGAAGAAGGGAATAGCAACCCATTCCAGTATTCTTGCCTGAAGAATTCCATAGACAGAGGAGACTAGTGGGCTACAGTCCACTGGGTCGCAAAGAGTGGGACATGACTAAGTGACCAATACTTTCACTTCACTTTCAATAATCAGATACATCCATTTTATTCTGCTTATACAACAATCAAGCCAGTCAAAAATAAAGGAAATCAATCCTGAATATTCATTGGAAGGACTGATGCTGAACCCTAAGCTCCAATACTTTGGCCACCTGATGCAAAAAGCTGACTCTTTGGAAAAGACCTTGATGCTGGGAAGGACTGAGGGAAGGAGAAGGGGCAACAGAGGATGAGATTGTTGGAAGGCATCATTGACTCAATGGACATGATTTGAGCAAACTGCAGGATATAGTGAAGGACAGGGAAACCTGGCATGCTGTATTCCATGGAGTAACAAAGAGTAAGACATGACTAAGCGACTGAACGACCACAAAATATCATGACTAAAAATTGTTGTTGGTCAGAAACATTAAATTCAATAATTTGTGTGTTAATATAAGAAATATAGTCAAAGCAAAATTCCTAAAAATAGAAGTAGGAAATTAAAACACAATATCATTTGCTTATGGGTTTTATAAATACTGAAGATCACCTTCGAAAAACGATTCACTGACTTTTGCAATAGAATTATGACAAGAGCCAGAATTAACATACTATTTAAATGGCATTTTACATGAACACCAGTTTTTATTCTTTCTTTAACTTTCACAATTTTGTAACATGGTACAATATCTCTTCACTTTTCCTTTTCCAATTTAAAAAACGTCTGCAGTTGTTTATATACAAAAATAAATATTCTAGAATTTGTTTTGGAACTACTGACTTTATGCCAGAACTTTGGTTGATTCATGGAAGCTGAGGCTGTTAAAGAAACCCATAGAATTCAATGAGTTTGGATGACCAGTACATAATGGAGCTTCCCTTTCAGTACTCAAAGCTAAAGTTTTCTAAATATGCTAGGCATAGTCATCAAGCAATCTAATTTTGTGCTTTCTATTATTGCTCCAGACCTGTGGGTTTCAGGGAAGAAGCAAAAGCTGGAATCAAGATTGCTGGGAGAAATATCAATAACCTCAGATATGCAGATGACACCACCCTTATGGCAGAAAGTGAAGAGGAACTAAAAAGCCTCTTGATGAAAGTGACAGAGGAGAATGAAAAATTTGGCTTAAAGTTTAACATTCAGAAAACAAACATCATGGCATCTGGACCCATCATTTCAGGGCAAATAGATGGGGAAACAGTGGAAACAGTGTCAGACTTTATTTTGGGGGGCTCCAAAATCACTGCAGATGGTGATGGCAGCCATGAAATTAAAAAACACTTACTCTTTGGAAAGAAAGTTATGACCAACCTAAATAACATATTCAAAAGCAGAGACATTACTTTGCCAACAAAGGTCCGTCTAGTCAAGGCTATGGTTTTTCCAGTGGTCATGTATGGATGTGAGAGTTGGACTGTGAAGAAAGCTGAGCAACAAAGAATTGATGCTTTTGAACTGTGGTGTTGGAGAAGACTCTTGAGAGTCCCTTGGACTGCAAGGACATCCAACCAGTCCATTCTGAAGGAGATCAGCCCTGGTATTTCTTTGGAAGGACTGATGCTAAAGCTGAAACTCCAATACTTTGGCCACCTCATGTGAAGAGTTGACTCATTGGAAAAGACTCTGATGCTGGAAGGGATTGGGGGCAGGAGGAGAAAGGGACAACCAAGGATGAGATGGCTGTATGGCATCACTGACTCGATGGACATGAGTCTGAGTGAACTCCAGGAGTTGGTGATGGACAGGGAGGCCTGGCATGCTGCGAATCATGGGGTCGCAAAGAGTCGGGCACAACTGAGCGACTTCACTTTCATGCATTGGTGAAGGAAGTGGCAGGCAACCCACTCCAGCACTCTTGCCTGGAAAATCCCAGGGACTGAGGCACCTGGTGGGCTGCAGTCCATGGGGTCGCTAAGAGTCGGGCACAACTGAGTGACTTCACTTTCACTTTTCACTTTCATGCATTGGAGAAGGAAGTGGCAGGCAACCCAATCCAGTATTCTTGCCTGGAGAATCCCAGTGACAGAGGAGCCTGATGGGCTGCCATATATGGGGTGGCTCGGAGTCGGACACGACTGAAGCGACTTAGCAGTAGCAGCAATAATGAGTGATGTTGAGAATCTTTACATGTGTTTGTTAGCCATTTGTCTGTCTTCTTTGGAAAATTGGCTGTATAGGTGTTTTCCTCACTTTTTAATTGGGTTGTTTGTTTTTCTTTTATTGAGTTGTATGAGCTGCTTGTATATTTTGGAAATTAATCCTTTGTCAGTGTTTCATTTGCTATTATTTTCTCCCATTCTGAGGGTTGTCTTTTCACCTTATAGTTTCCTTTGCTGTGCAAAAAATTTTAAGTTTAATCAGATCCTACTTGTTTACTTTGTTTTTTATTTCCGTTACTCTAGGAGGAGGGTCATGGAGGACCTTGCTTTTGATTTATGTCATTGAGTGTCCTGCCTATGTTTTCCTCTAAGAGTTTTATAGTTTCCAGTGTTACATTTATGTCTTAATCCATTTTGAGTTTATCTCTGTTCATGGTGTTAGTAAGTATTCTATTTTCATTCTTTTACTTGTAGCTGTCCATTTTCCCCATTACCATTTATTGAAGAGGCTGTTTTGCCTCATTGTATATTCTTGCCTCCTTTGTGAAAAATAAGGTACCCATAGGTGAATTGGTTTATTTCTGGGCTTTCTATCTTGTTCCATTGGTTGATATTTCTGTTTTTGTGCCAGTACCATACTGTCTTGATGACTGTAGCTTTGTAGTATATTCTGAAATCAGATAGGTTGATTCCTCCATCTCCATTCTTCTTTCTCAGGACTGCTTTGGCTACCTGGTGTCTTTTATGTTTCCATATGAATTGTGAAATTTTTTTCTAGTTCTGTGAAAAATGTCATTGGTAATTTGATAGGGATCACATTGAATCTGTAGATTGTGCTTTGTACTATGGTCATTTACACAACATTGATTCTTTCTACCCAGGAATGCAGAATCTCTCCATCTGTTTATGTCATCTTTGATTTCTTTCATTCAGTTTAGTCACTCAGTCATGTCAGACTCTTTGTGACCTCATGAGTTGCAACACACCAGGTCTTCCTGCCCATCACAATCTCCCAGAGTTCACTCAGACTCATGTCCATTGAGTCTGTGATGTCATCCAGCCATCTCATCCTCTGTCGTCCCCTTCTCCTTTTGCCCCCAAACTCTCCCAGCATCAGAGTCTTTCTAATGAGTCAACTCTTCACATGAGGTGGCTAAAGGATTGGAGTTTCAGCTTTAGCATCATTCCATCCAAAGAACACCGAGGACTACATTAGGATGGACTGGTCCGATGTCCTTGCAGTCCAAGGGACTCTCAAGTGTCTTCTCCAACACCACAGTTCAAAAGGATCAATTCTTTGGTGCTCAGCTTTCTTCACAGTCCAACTCTCACATCCATACATGACCACTGGAAAAACCATAGCCTTGACTAGACAGACCTTATTCAGCAAAGTAATGTCTGTGCTAAAATAAATCTCAGGAAAACTTAACAGAAATTCAGAAATATCTAGCTTCCAATAAGGTAAAATTCACAATTTCAGCATCCAGTGATGCTGGATGGCACACAAGAAAGACAGAAAAACATAATCTAAAATGAGGAAAAGACTCAATATGTTGAACTGGACCTAGAACTCACACAAACATTAACTGCAGATATGGATATTAAGACAGTTATTATACCTGTATTCCACATGTTCAAATAGTTAACTATAGATGGAAATACTCACACACCTAGAAATGAAGCCACAATGTCTGATATGAGAAACACGCTAGATGGAATTAATAACAGATTAGATGCAGCAGAGGAAAAACAAGTAAACTTGAAGGCACAGAATCAGCAACTATCCACAATGAAAAACAGAAAGAAAAAAGAATGAAGGAAAACGAAAAGAGCACCGGCAAACGGGGAAGATTTCAAACTGCCTAACAGCTAAGTAACTGGAGTCCTCCCAAATGGAACAGGAGCAAGAACTTAGAGAAATAAAGTTTCAAGCTTGATGAAAGCTATGAATCCACAAAGAAACTCAGTCGGTCTAAAGTAAAAGAAATGTGAAGAAAACTATGCCAAAGCATGGCAGAACCAGACACTCAAAATCAAGGAAGGAGAGATTTTGAGTGGGCTATGCCACACAGCATGTGGGATTTTCTTAATAAGTTCCTCAACCAGAGATCAAACTCCTGCCCCTTGACTTGGAAGCATGAGGTTCTAACCACTGGACCACCAGGGAAGTCCTGAGAAAGCCTTAAAGTACCTCAAAAAAGATGTGTTACATTAAAAGAAAATAAGAATGACATTAAATTTCTCATCGCAAACAATGAAAGACAGTAGAGCAACATCCTTAAGGTGCCTAAAGAAAAACCAAAAACAAATCAAAACTGTACAACTAAAATTCTATTATGAACAAATCTTTAAAAAACAATGGCAAAATAAAGATATTTATAGGCAGACAGTAGCTGAAAGATTTTATTACCAGTAGACCACACTAGGCAAGAAATGTTAAAGTCTTTTAGGCAAAAGGAGAATATTCAAATATAAATCAGATCTATGCAAAGAAAAGAATACTAGAAATAGCAATCACATTGGGGAAAATGTATGATCTTTTCTTACTATTTTAATCTCTTTAAAAGATAACTCACTGTTGAAACAAAAATAACAGCAGCGTGTTACAGCATTTTTAATATATTTAAAAGTAAAATTCATGTCACCAGCCGCATAAAAGCTGGAAAGGAGGATATGGAAGTAAGCTGAACAGTAATTGTAACATCCTTATGTATGTGTGCGCTGAGTCTCTTCAGTCATGTCCCACTCTTTGTGACTCCATGGACTATAGCCCTCCAGGCCCCTCNCCTTGCTATTCTTTGGAACTCTGCATTCAGATGCTTATATCTTTCCTTTTCTCCTTTGCTTTTCACTTCTCTTCTTTTCACTGCTATTTGTAAGGCCTCTCCAGACAGCCACTTTCCTTTTTTGCATTTCTTTTCTATGAGGATGGTCTTGATCTCTGTCTCATGTACAATGTCACAAACATCCATCCATAGTTCATCAGGCACTCTATCTATCAGATCTAGTCCCTTAAATCTATTTCTCACTTCCACTGTATAATCATAAGGGATTTGATTTCTGTGTACAGTTCTTTTTTTCCTTAGGTAAGTTTATTTCTAGACACTTAATTCTTTTTGTTGCAATGGTGAATGGGAAAGAATCCTTAATTTCTCTTTCTGATTTTTCATTGTTGTTAGTATATGCAGAAGGCAGTGGTTCCACTCCAGTACTCTTGCCTGGAAAATCTCATGGATGGAGGAGCCTGGTAGGCTGCAATCCATGGGGTCGCTAAGAGTTGGACACGACTGAACGACTTCACTTTCACTTTTCACTTTCATGCATTGGAGAAGGAAATGGCAACCCATTCCAGTGTTCTTGCCTGGAGAATCCCAAGGACAGAGGAGCCTGGTAAGAGGCCGCCTATGGGGTCAGACAAAGTCAGACACGACTGAAGCAACTTAGTAGCAGTAGCAGTAGCAGTATATAGAAATGCAAGTGATTTCTGTGTACTGAGTTTGTATCCTGCAACTTTGCTAAATTTACTGATTAACTCTAGTAACTTTCTGATATTATCTTTAGTGTTTTCTATGTACAGTATCATGTCATCTGCAAAGAGTGAGAGCTTTAATTCTTTTCCAATCTGTATTCCTTTTATTTCTTTTCCTTCTCTGATTGCTATAGCTAGGACTTCCAAAACTATGTTGAAAAATGGTGTTGAAAGTGGACACTTTTGTCTTGTTCCTGATCTTAGTGGAAATGCTTTCAGTTTTTCAAGATTGAGAATAATGTTTGCTGTTAGCTTATCATATATGGACTTTACTATGTTCAGGTAGGTTCCTTCTATGCCCATTTTTTGAAGAGTTTTAAACATCAATGGGTGCTGAATTTTGTCAAAGGCTTTTTCTGCATCTATTGATATTATCATATGTTTTTTATCTCTCAATTTGTTATTATACTGTCTCACATTGATTGATTTGCATATATTGAAGAATCACTGCATCCTTGGAATAAACCCAACTTGATCAGAGTTGGGTATGAGCTTTTTGATGTATTGCTGAATTCTGTTTGCTAAAATTTCATTGAGGATTTTTGTATCTATGTGCATCCGTGATATTGGCCTGTAGTTTCCTGTTTTGTTTTGTCTTTGTCTGGTTTTTATATCAGGGTGATGGTGGCCTCGTAGAATGACTTTGGAAGTGTTGCTTCCTCTGCAATTTTTTGAAAGTATTTTAGAAGGATAGGCATTAGCTCTTCTGTAAATGTGTGATAGAATTCTCCTGTGAAGACATCTGGTCCTGGGCTTTGGTTTTGGGGGAAATTTTTGTTCTCTGCTTCAGTTTCAGTGCTTGTAATAAGGTTGTCCATAATTTCTATTTCTTCCTAGGTCAGTCTTAAAAGATTGAACTTTTCTAAGAATCTGTCCCATTTCTTCCAGGTTATCCATTTTATTGCCACATAGTTGTTCAAAATAGTCTGCTATAATCCTTTGTATTTCTGCATTGTCTGTTGTAACTTCTCCTTTTTCATTTATAATTTTGTTGATTTGCTTCTTCTCTCTTTCTCTTTTTTCTTTCTTGATGAGTCTGGCTAAAGGCTTTTAAATTTTGTTTACCTTATAAAAAAAAAAAAAAAACCTTTTAGTTTCATTCATCTTTACTATTGTTGCTTTCATTTCTTTTTCATTTATTTCTGCTCCAGTCTTTATGATTTCTTTCCTTCTACTGATTTTGGGAGTTTTTATTATTCTTTTCCCAGTTGTTTTAGGTGTAAAGTTAGGTTGTCTATTGATTTTTTTCTTGTTTCTTGAGGTAGGTAGGATTCTATTGTTTTAAACTCCCCTATTAGAACTGTTTTGCTGCATCCCATAGGTTTTGCATTGCCATGTTTTCATTGTCATTCGTTTCTAGAAAATTTTTGATTACCCTTTTGAGGATTTCTTCAGTAATCTTTTGGTTATTTAGAAATGTGTTGTTTAATCTCCATGTGCATGTGTCTATTACAGTTTTTTTTTCTTGAAATTGATAACTAGTTTCATAGCACTATGGTTGGAGAAGATGCTCAATATGATTTCAATTTTCTTAAATTTACTCAGGTTGGATTTGTGACCCAAGATGTGGTCTATCCTGGGAAATGTTCCATGTGCACTTGAGAAGAAGGTGTATTCTTCTGCATTTGGATGGAATGTCCTAAAGATATCAATAAGATCCATCTCATCTAATGTATCATTTAAGACTTGTGTTTTGTTATTCTTCTGTTTTGATTATCTGTCCATTGGTGTGAGTGGCATGTTAAAGTCTCCTACTTTTATTCTGTTACTGTCAATTTCTCCTTTTATGTCTGTTAATGTTTGTCTTATGTATTAAGGTGCTCCTATGATGGGTACACAGATATTTACAATTATTATGTCTTCCTCTTGGATTGATCCCTTGATCATTATATAGGATCCTTCCTTATCTCTTTTAATATTCTTTTTTTTTCAGTTTTTTTTTCAGTTTTCCTTTTTTTTTTTTTTTCCATTTTACTTTATTTTACTTTACAGTACTCTATTGGTTTTGGCATACAATAACATTTGTTGTAAAGCTGGTTTGGTGGTACTGAATTCTCTTAACTTCTGCTTGTCTGAAAAGCTTTTGATTTCTCCATCAATTTTGAAGGAGATCCTTGCTGGGTACAAATATCTTGGTTGTAGACTTTTCCCTTTCCATACTTTAAATATATCCTGTCATTCCCTTCTGGCCTGCAGAGTTTCTGCTGAAAGGTCATCTGTTAAGTGTTTGGGGTTTCCCTTATATATTACTTGTTGCTTTTCCCTTGCTGCTTTTAATATTCTTTCTTTTTGTTTAGTCTTTGTTAATTTGGTTAGTATGTGTCTTGGCATGTTTCTCCTTGGGTTTATCTTGTATGGGACCCTTTGTGCCTCTTAGACATGATTGACTATTTCCTTTTCCACGTTGGGGAAATTTTCAACTATAATATCTTCAAAAATTTTCTCATACCTTTTCTTTTTCTCTTCTGCTGCTGCTGCTGCTAAGTCACTTCAGTCGTGTCTGACTCTGTGTGACCCCATAGACGGCAGCCCACCAGGCTCCCCTGTCCCTGGGATTTTCCAGGCAAGAACACTGGAGTGGGTTGCCATTTCCTTCTCCAATGCATGAAAGTGAAAATTGAAAGTGATGTAGCTCAGTCGTGTCCGACCCTCAGCAGCCCCAAGGACCACTGCCTACCAAGCTCTTCTGTCCATGGGATTTTGTAGGCCAGAGTCCTGGAGAAGGTTGCCATTGCCTTCTCCACGTCTTCTTCTAAGACCCCTATAATTTGAATGTTGTTGCATTTGATATTGTCCCAGAGGTCTCTGAGATTATCTTCAGTTCTTTTCATTCTTTTTACTTTATTCTGCTCTTCAGAAGTTATATCCACCATTTTATCTTCCAGCTCACTGATTCGTTCTTCTGCTTCAGATATTCTGCTATTGATCCCTTCTAGCAATGGCATCCTACTCCAGTACTCTTGCCTGGAAAATCCCATGGATGGAGGAGTCTGGAAGGCTGCAGTCCATAGGGTCGCTGAGGGTCGGACACGACTGAACGACATCACTTTCTCTTTTCCTTTCATGCATTGGAGAAGGAAATGGCAACCCACTCCAGTGTTCTTGCCTGGAGAATCCCAGGGATGGGAGAGCCTGGTGGGCTGCCGTCTATGGGGTCGCACAGAGTCGGACACGACTGAAGTGACTTAGCAGCAGCAGCAGCAGAGTATTTTTACTTTCAGTAGTTGTGCTGTTTGTATGTTTATTCTTTAACTCTTCCATGTCTTTGTTAGTTGATTCTTGCATTTTCTCCGTTTTGTTTTCAGTTTTTGATCATCTTTCCCGTCATTATTCTGAATTCTTTTTCTGGTAGTTTGCCTATTTCCTCTTCATTTATTTGCACTTCTATGTTTCTAGTTTGTTACTTCGTTTGTGTAGTGTTTCTGTACCTTTTCATCTTTTTTTTTTTAACTTACTGTGCTTAAGGTCTCCTTTTCCTAGGCTTCAAGGCTGAATTCTTTCTTCCTTTTGGTTTCTGCACTCCTAAGGTTGGTCCAGTGGTTTGTGTAAGCTTCATATAAGGTGACATTTGTGCTGAGTTTTTTGTTTATTTGTTTTTCCTCTGATGGGCAAGGCTGAGTGAGGTGGTAATCCTGTCTGCTGATGATTAGGTTTTTGTTTTTGTTTTGTTTTGTTTATTGCTTAGATGAGGCATCCTGCACAGGTTGATACTGAGGTTGGGTGATGCTAGGTCTTGTATTCAAGTGGATTCCTTCATGTGAGTTCTCACTGTTTGATACTCCCTAGGGTTAGTTCTCTTGTAGTCTAGGGTTTTGGAGTCAGTGCTCCCACTCCAAAGGCTCAGGGCTTGATCTCTGGTCAGGAACAAAAATTCAACAGGTGGTTTGTTATAGCATTCAGTTCAGTTCAGTCACTCAGTAGTGTCCGACTCTGTGACCCCATGAATCACAGCACATCAGGCCTCCCTGTTCATCACCATCTCCGAGTTCATTCAAACCCATGTCCATCGAGTCCGTGATGCCATCCAGCCATCTCATTCTCTGTCATCTCCTTCTCCTCCTGCCCCCAATCCCTCCCAGCATCAGAGTCTTTTCCAATGAGTCAACTCTTTGCATGAGGTGGCCAAAGTACTTGAGTTTCAGCTTTAGCATCATTCCTTCCAAAGGAATCCCAGGGCTGATCTCCTTCAGAATGGACTGGTTGGATCTCCTTGCAGTCCAAGGGACTCTCAAGAGTCTTCTCCAACACCACAGTTCAAAAGCATCAATTCTTTGTTGCTCAGCTTTCTTCACAGTCCAACTCTCACATTCATACATGACCACAGGAAAAACCTTGACTAGACGGACCTTAGTCGGCAAAGTAATGTCTCTGCTTTTGAATATACTATCCAGGTTGGTCATAACTTTTCTTCCAAGGAGTAAGCGTCTTCTAATTTCATGGCTGCAGTCACCATCTGCAGTGATTTTGGAGCCCAAAAAAATT
>SJYX01017604.1:403924-427007 GCA_006410675.1 Oreotragus oreotragus | reverse complement strand
ACTAGACGGACCTTAGTTGGCAAAGTAATGTCACTGCTTTTGAATATGCTATCTAGGTTGGTCATAACTTTTCTTCCAAGGAGTAAGTGTCTTTTAATTTCATGGCTGTAGTCACCATCTGCAGTGATTATGGCATAAATGAGATTAAAACAAATTCCAAAAATGAGAAATGAAAGATGAACCCCAGACAAATAGTAGTTAAAAAATCAGGCAAGTAATAATTAAAATAGTAGAATATACACATATACATATACACCCATAGGCAAAGTCAAACAATCCAACAAAAATACTGTAGATTGACCTGTCAAACAAAGAAAATAAAAAAATTATATTTACCAGTTAAGAACAAAACTAACTAAAGCACAAACTGGAAAACAAAACTAAAATAAGGTGCCAAATGGGGAATAAAGCAATGAAAACAGAACTAACCAATATGTTGAGAGGGAAGCAGAAACAACAGATATGCAAAGTTAAACAGAGGTAGATGAAGATTTATATACATTAAAGATTAACTCCAAGGGAGAAAATAACAGTAGGAAAGGAAAACAAAGGAATAAATGTAGAAAAAATATAATAGATTTTTTAAAATTAAAAATTATATTTATAAACAAGAGAAAATAAAATAAAAGGAAGAAGAAAGAAAAAAAAAGGAAAATGCCACAGAACTGCAAAAGCTCAATGTAAAGACAGAGGTTTATGACAACAATAAAAAGTGTGACTGAATATACACATATACATATACACCCACAAACAAAATCAAAACAGTCCAACAAAAATAAAGTACAATAGATTAACCTGGCAAACAGAGGAAACCAAAAAGTATATCTACCAGTTATGAACAAAACTAACTAAAACACAAACTGGAAAACAAAACTAAATCAGGTATCAGTTGGGGAATAAAGCAATGAAAATAAAACAAACAAATATGTTGAGAGGAAAGGAAAGAAAGAAAAGAAGGAATAAATATGTGAAGTTAAATAGAGGTAGCAAAGAAGATTTATATACATTAAAGATTAACTGAAAGAGGAAAATAACCATAGGGATAGCAAACAAAGAAATAAATGTAGAAAAATAATAATAGGTTTAAAAAATTAAAATTAAAAAAGGAGAGAAAAAAAAAAAAACTCCACATATCTGCAGAAGCCCAAAGTAGAGGTAGAGGTTTATAACAACAGTAAAAAATATCATGGAAGGGGGGGAAAAAGCCAAAAGCTTAATTAGATTTCATAGTGTCAATAAAATTGACAGCTACAATAGAGAGGGAGGAAAAAAGGGAAAACAAGAAAAAAAATCCAAAAGAATCTAGAGAGGAAGTCAAAGCATAAGAATAATAAATGCATTTTGGAGTCACAACTGTCAGAGTCCTTTCCCTCACTGGGAGTCACAGTCCACCTCACCTCCCTAGAATTCCCTCCAACACTATGCTGATCTCTGGACCTGCTGCAGGGGTAGCTCAGATTCTAGTTTGGTCCTTCTCCTGTGTGTTCTTGCCTCCAATATCCACAGCTATCAGACTTAGTGCATTTTCTTTTGTGGGAGCTCTCAATGTCATTTTATATATTACATAGATACAGAGTCTGCCTAGTTGATTGTGTGGATTTAATCTGCAGCTTGTACAGTTTTGGGTCTTCTTCCTTAGCCACACTGCACCTGGGTTTCAATTGTGGTTTTATTTCCACCTCTGCATGTAGGCCATCCACTGGGGTTTGCTTTTGCCCTGGAAGATTTGGGTTTGCCCCTGTGAGGGCCAGGCGTGGAGGTGGTGCAGCTGCTTGGGTCTCAGGGTACTCGGGGGCATTGGTGGCTAGGGCAGCAGGAAATATAGAGCTCTAGACTGAGCGACTTCACTTTCACTTTTCTCTTCCATGCATTGGAGAAGGAAATGGCAACCCACTCCAGTATTCTTGCCTGGAGAATCCCAGGGACGGGGGAGCCTGGTGGGCTGCCGTCTATGGGGTCACACAGAGTCAGACACGACTGAAGTGACTTAGCAGCAGCAGCAGCAGAAGGATATGGCAACTAGTGTTTGCCAATACGCTCCAGTATTCTTGCCTGGAGAACCCCCTTGACAAAGAAGCCTAGCAGGACACAGTCTACAGGGTTGCAAAGAGTTGGACATGTGACCCTACATGCATAGATCCAAGACTTTTTTTGCCTGTTGCATCTCTGCCCCAATTAGAGTTGAGCATGAAGGTGGTGCAGCTGCTTGGATTGTGGGGACCCTGGCGGTGCCAAATGTGCAGGGACACAAACTGCCTCCACTGCAGGGGTTATGGCCCTATCAGAGTCTTTTTTTTTTTTTTTTAGCCTCTTGAGCTGGTGATCAGAAGGTCTCTTTGGCCAATCTTTCTCCATAGTTCCATTCAGGCACTTAGAGGGCTCCCCTGGCTGGGGTCCTTCTCTATTGTTCGGGACATCAGTCACATAGAGGGGTCCCCCTGGCTTGGGTCCTACTCTATATATCAGGCACTTGAAAGGGCACCGTGTGGGGTCTTACTCTGTAGTTCAGTGTGTCAGGCATTTGATGGCCAGCCTCTCTATTGTTCAGCTGCTGATGCTGGTGTGTGGGGAGAGAGAAGCTATGTTGATGGCTCCACCCCCTATGCATGACTTAGCAGTATTGTCTTGCTTCCATCGCTTCCTGGCTTTCGCCACAGGCATTTCCCACCACAATCTCCTCCTTCACATCCCCTCAATCCGTCACTCTGCAGTCAACAGCAGCCCTTGCCCTGAGATTGCTCCACAATCCCTAAACCCCAGCTCCCAGCTTCTGTACCTTTCAGGGGATCTGCATCCCTGTCCAGAGTACGTATGGTTGCAGCAAGGACTGTCTGAGTCTCGTTCCATTTAAGCTGCCACAGATCAGCTCTTTCACTCTCAGCCTTAAATGTTTCTCCTCTCAGATGATTGTCCCGATGTGGGGATTGGGCCCCTGCTTCAGTTTCCCCACCCGCTGAGGGCAGGTCCAGTCCTACTAACACTCCTGTTTTTCCTCCTAGTTCCTTTGTCCTACAGAGTTTTGCATGGATCTATATATTCTTTTCCGATGGTCAGGTGTTCCTGTCTGCTCTCAGCTGGTGTTCTGCACGCACTTCTGTGTCTAAAGGTGTATTCCTGATGTATCCATGGAGAGATATGTACTCCATGTCTACCTACTCCTCCGCCATCTTGTTCTGAGTTCAATACATTTTAATATAAACTGTACTAGCATACTCAAACTATATTTTATGTATATAAAATGTATTGAAACTATTTCTTCAATTTGATTACTACAAGCTTACTTTACATATAAGAATAAATATATTTTCTTAATTTGTTTTTTTATCAGGCATTTACAGAAACATAAAAGTGGATTTTTCTCTTCATGCTAATGGAAACCTAGAAAGATATTTAGAAAGCAAAACTGTGTGGCAAACATTGACAGAAAATGGACAAGACTGATCAGCCATCTGTACTAGACATTTTTAAAGCTCACTGAATTAATCAGTTCCATTTTACCGTATCAAATTGCAAAAGGCACACTGGTCCATTGAATTTGCCCTAACTGAAATGATACCCAGGCAGCACTTTAACAGGAATGTGCAAGAAAAAGAACTTTCATCACTGAGCTGCTGAATTTGCACTCTCAAGCCTCTAAGGTAAGGATTTTTTTTTAAAGTTTGAGGAACTGTGAGTGGAGAACTAGCCAAGGGCTCATACGATTTCCACTGATAGTCTTAGATCTAAATGGGTTTATTGCAGTTTTAACTTCAACTCTAAAAGGGAATTATGTTAATAACTTTTCCTGATATTTCGAGGTATTATTCATTCAACTTTCTATGTCAGCTTCAGGGTCACCTAAGTCTGCTGATCTTGCTCATATTTTCTTAATTTTCAATTTCAAGATCTATATTTTTCATTTTAATTTTTTAATAAATTTTTTTTAATGGTAGACTTTGATGGAACTTTGTTAAACATTTTGTGGTCATCGTTGTTGTTTAATTGCTGAGTCATGTCTGACTCTTTGCAATTCAGTGGACAGTAGCATGCCAGGCTCCTCTGCCCTCCACTGTCTCCCTGAGTTTGCTGATATTCATGCGCATTGAGACAGTATGCCATCTAACCATCTCATACGTCTTTTAAAAAGCTTTGAAGCCAGGCCTTGACTTCTCCTTTCTAACTGTGAAAGTCTTGCAGTAGAAAGCTGTTTCATCTACACTGAAAATCTGTTGCTCAGTGTGGGCACCTTCATTAGTCAACTAGATTTTCTGGATAATGATACAGATTCTACATCATCACTTTTGGTGTTTCACTTTGCACTTTTATGATATGAAGGTGGCTTTTTCCCTTAATTCTCATTAACCAACCTCCACTAGCCTGGTGGCTCAGACGCTAAAGCATCTGTCTACAACGCAGGAGACCCGGGTTCGATCCCTGGGTTGGAAAGATCCCCTGGAGAAGGAAATGGCAATCCACTCCAGTACTACTGCCTGGAAAATCCCATGGACAGAGGAGCCTGGTAGGCTACAGTACATGGGGTCGCAAAAATTGGACACGACCGAGTGACTTCACTTTCTTCACTTTCTTTCTTCCTCCCTTAATTCTCATTAACCAACTTCCACTAGCCCTAAATTTTTCTTCTGCAGCTTTGTCACCTCTCAGCCTTCCTAGAATTGAAGACAGTTAGGGCCTTGCTCTGGATTAGTTTTTTTTTTTTTTTTTCATTTATTTTTAATTGGAATATAATTGATTTACAATATTGTGTTGGCTTCTAAGGTAATGTATTTGAGCTGATATCCTATCCAGACCACTAAAACTTTCTCCATGTCAGCAATAAGGCAATTCCACTTTCTGATCATTCTGTGTTCATTGGAGCAGCACTTTTAATTTCCTTCAAGAACTTTTCCTTTGCATTCACAACTTGGATAACTGGCACAAGAGGCTACCTTTTGGCCTGACTGGGCATTCAACATAACTTCCACACTAAGCTTTTGATTTAAAGTGAGGGACATATAACTCTTTGTTTGAATGCTTAAAAGCCATTACAGGCTTATTAATTGGCCTAATTTCAGTATTGTTGTGTCTCAGGGAATAGGGTAGCCCAAGGAGAGGGAGAGAGATGAGAGAATGCTGGTCAATGGAGCAATCATTCTTGTATGAGCATGGTTTGTGGTGCCAACAAGCAATCACAAATTTAACATCAAAGTTCACAGATCACCATAGCAAATATAATAATAATGAAAAAGTTAGAAATATTGTAGAAATTACAAAAATGTGACACAGATATAAAGTGAGCAAATACTGTTGGGAAAAATGGTATCCATAGACTTTTTGGTGCAGCATTGCCACAGATCTTCAAATTGTGAAAAACACAGTCTCAGTAAAGGCAATAAAGTGAAACACAATAAAATGAGATAGGCCTCTATTATTAACTATAGTTTCCGTATACATTATATCCCCATGACTTCTCTATATTGTGACTGGAGGTTTGTACCTTTTGACACCTTCACCCTCTTTCTCACTCTACATGCCACATCTCTGGCAATTATTATTACCAATCGGTTCTCTGTATCTATGAACCTTTTTTTTTCAAGCTTACACATACAAGTGATATCATATGATATCTGTCTTCCTCTTTCAGACTTATTTCACTTAGCATAATGCTATCAAGGTCCATTCATATTGTTGCAAATGGCAAAATTTTGTTCTTTTCATGACTAAATAACATTCTAGAGTGTGTATGTGTGTGTGTGTGTGTGTACACACCATAGTCTCTTTTTCCGTTCATCCATCAATAATGCTGCAATAAGCACAGGGATGCAAATATTTTTACAACTTAGTGTTTCCATTTTCTTTGAGTAAATACTCAGCCGTGGAATTGCTAGATCACATGGTAAGTTTATTTTTAATTTTTTGAGAAAGCATAATGTTTTTCATACTGGCTGGAGTAATTTACATTCCCAGTAACAGTGCACAAGGGTTTCCTTTTCTCCATATTCTTGCCAACATTTGTTATTTATTGTCTTTTTAATGATAACCATTCTAACAAGTGTGAGGTGATATCTCATTATGATTCTGATTTTCATTTCTCTGATGATTAATGATGTTGTACTTTTTTTTTTTTTGAGCTTCCATTTTACTTTATTTTACTTTACAGTACTCTATTGGTTTTGGCATACATTGACATGAATCTGCCACAGGTATACACGAACTCCCAAACGTGAACCCCCTTCCCACCTCCCACCCCACATATCCCTCTGGATCANTTTTTTTAGAGCTTCCATTTTACTTTATTTTACTTTACAGTACTCTATTGGTTTTGGCATACATTGACATGAATCTGCCACAGGTATACACGAACTCCCAAACGTGAACCCCCTTCCCACCTCCCACCCCACATATCCCTCTGGATCATCCCCATACACCAGCCCCAAGCATCCTGCATCCTGCATTGAGCATAGACTGGCGATTTGTTTCTTACAAGATAGTATACATATTTCAATGCTATTCTCCCAAATCATCCCACCCTCTCCCTCTCCCTCTCCCTCAGAGTCCAAAATGTTGTACTTTTTTTTCATGTACTTGCTGTCTGTTTGTATGTCTTCTTTGGAACATTATCTATTCAGATCTTTTGCTCATTTTTAATTGTATTATTTTTTATTGCTATTGAGTTGTATGAGTTCTCTATATATTTTGGATATTAACCCTTTGTCAGATATATAATTTGCAAATATTTTCTCTCATTTTATAGGTTACCTTTTCTTTTATTTGAATATTGACATTTTATTTTATTAAAGTATATCAATGTTTTTATTATTTTGAAAACTTTTTATTTTCTATTGGGGTATAGTCAATTAACAATGTTGTGATAGTTTCACGTGAACAGCAAAGGGACTCAGCTATACATATACATGTATCCATTCTCCCCCAAACTCCCTTCCCATCCAGACTGCCACATAACATTGAGCAGAGTTCCATGAGCTATACAGTAGGTCCTTGTTGGTTATCCATTTAAAATATAGCATCACAAGCTCTTTAACTGTCCCTTCCCCCTGAGGTTGCCTTTTCATTTTGTTGATGGTATCTTTTGCTGTGCAGAGTTTTCACGTTTGTTGTAGCTCCACTTGTTTAATTTTTTCATTTGCTTTTGATGTCAAATACAAATCATCATCACCAAGTCTGATATTGAGTAGCTTACTGCTTATATTTTCTTCTAGAAGTATTATATTTTCTTCTAGAAGTGTTATGGTTTCAGGTCTTATATTCAGTCTTTAATCCATCCTGAGTTAAAACTTTTGTGTATGGTATAAAAGAGTAGTCCAGTTTCATTCTTCTGCATATAAATGTCCAATTTTCCCACCACCATTTATTGAAAAGACTGTCCTTCAATTATTGCATATTCTTGACTCCTTTGTGGTAAATTAATTGCCATATATGTGTACATTTATTTATGGGCTCTCAATTCTGTTCCATTGATCTCTGTGTCTGTTTTTATGCCAATACCATACTATTGTAATACTATAACTTTGTAGTATGGCTTGAAATCATGTGATCCCTTTATCTTTTTCCTTCTTTCTCAACATTTTGTTTGCTGTTTAAGTTTTTCTGTGGTTCCATACAAATTTTAAAATTGTTCTAGTTCTGTGAAAAGTGCCACTGGAATTTGTTAAGGATTGTAGCAGACATCTTATGTCGTTTGCATATAAACAGTACATTACAAGACTGCTCAGTCAACTTCTACTGGTCAAGAACAACAGAATGTAAATAACATCAGTCAGTTCAGTCACTCAGTCATGTCTGACTCTTTGTGACCCCATGGACTGCAGCACACCAGACTTCCCTGTCCATCACTAACTCCTGGAGCTTGCTTAAACTCACATACATTAAGTCAGTGATGCCATCCAACTATCTTATCCTCTGTTGTCCCCTTCTCCTCCTGCCTGCAATCTTTCCCAGCATCGGGGTCTTTTCTAATGAGTCAGCCCTTTGCATCAGGTGGCCAAAGTATTAGAGCTTTAGCATCAGTCCTTCCAATGAATATTCAGGATTGATTTCCTTTAGGATTGATTGGTTTGATCTCCTTGTAGGCCAAGGGACTCTCAAGAGTCTTCTCCAACACCACAGTTCAAACAATATAAAAGAATCAAACAATGTAAACAATATAAAAGAATCAAAAAGAACTCCTTCTAAATGTTTTTCCAGGAAGTTATTTAATATTGAATGACTAAATGATATACTGATGTTAAAAATTATGTCCATTCATCACTGGAGTTTAGAGCTTAAAACTGCATGCTGCTGCTAAGTCACTTCAGTCGTGTCCGACTCTGTGTGACCCCATAGACGGCAGCCCACCAGGCTCCCCCATCCCTGGGATCCTCCAGGCAAAAATACTGGAGTGGGTTGCCATTTCCTTCTCCAATGCATGAAAGAGAAAAGTGAAAGTGAAGTCGCTCAGTCTGTCCGACTGTTAGCGACCCCATGGACTGCAGCCCACCAGGCTCCTCCATCCATGGGATTTTCCAGGCAAGAGTACTGGGGTGGGGTGCCATTGCCTTCCCCGTAAAACTGCATAGGTTATGTATAAATTATTGTTTAGTAAAACATTTAGGTAAACACCTTTCTATTATAATCAAGATTTATTAAGTTTATGCTACTTCCAAATATTTTTGTTCCTCTGAACCCTGTAGTCTTAATGAGTTATCCAAGCTAGATATAAACAAGATACCTTACAATAAATTTTTATATTTATAATGCTATAGTCCATGGGATCACAAAGAGTAGGACATGATTGAGTGACTGAACAATAATAGCAAATCAGTTATTGCAACATTCTGGCCACATTGCTTAACTTTATCACTATGGTGACAAGTCAAGTCATGAGCTGAGAAAATATGATACTACTATATGTTTCAGTTCAGTTGCTCAGTCGTGTCCGACTCTTTGCAACCCCATGAATTGCAGTATGCCAGGCCTCCTTAATCCATCACCATCTCCTGGAGTTCACTCAAACTCACATCCATCGAGTCGGTGATGCCATCCAGCCATCTCATCCTCTGTCGTCCCCTTCTCCTCCTGCCCCCAATCCCTCCCAGCATCAGAGTCTTTTCCAATGAGTCAACTCTTTGCATGAGATGGCCAAAGTACTGGAGTTTCAGCTTTAGCATCATTCCTTCCAAAGAAATCCCAGGGCTGATCTCCTTTAGAATGGACTGGTTGGATCTCCTTGCAGTCCAGGGGACTCTCAAGAGTCTTCTCCAACACCACAGTTCGAAAGCATCAATTCCTCTGTGCTCAGCTTTCTTCACAGTCCAACTCTCAAATCCATACATGACCACAGGAAAAACCATAGCCTTGACTAGACGGACCTTTGTTGGCAAAATAATGTCTCTGCTTTTCAACATGCTATCTAGGTTGGTCATAACTTTCCTTCCAAGGATTAAGTGTCTTTTAATTTCATTGCTACAATCATTATCTGCAGTGATTTTGGAGCCCCACAAAATAAAATCTGACACTGTTTCCACTGTTTCCCCATTCAATACTTTAGAAATTATAAATATATTATTAAAATTATTATTTCTCTGGAACTGTTGGGAACAGTGTGGGGTCAGTTCAGTGTCAGGTAATCTTTTGTTCTGGCTTGTACTTGTTCTCTAATTCTACATTTGCCCCTCAGAATAGGAGAAAGTAGTTGCAAACAAAACAACTGACAAAGAATTAATCTCTAAAATATATAAGCAGGTCAATGCCAGAAAAATGAACAACCCAGTCAAAAAGTGGGCAATAAACCTAAATAGATGTTTCTTCAAAGAAGACAGACAGATAGCTAATAAACACATGAAAATATGTTAAACATCATTAATTATTAGAGAAATGCAAATCAAAACTACTATGTGGTATCATCTCACTCTCACTGGTCAGAATGGCCATCATAAAGAGTCTAGAAACAATAAATGCTGGAGAGTGTGTGGAGAAAAGGGAAGCCTCTTACGCTCTCAGTGGGAGTGCAAACTGGTATAGCCACTATGGAGAACAGTGTGTAGTTTCCTTAAAAAACTGGAAATAAAAACCACCATATGATCCAGCAATTCTACCACTGGGTATAAACCCTGAGGAAACCAGAATTGGAAGAGACACATCTACCCCAATATTCATTGCAGCACTTTTTACAATAGGTAAGACATGGAAGCAACCTAGATGTCCATCAGCAGATGAATGGATAAGGAAGCTGTGGTACATATACACAGTGGAATATTACTCAGCTATAAAAAGGAATGCATTTGAGTCAGTTCTAACGAGGTAGATGAACCTGGAGTCTATTATACAGAGTGAAGTCAGAAAGATAAAAAACAAATACTGGATATTAGTGAATATATATGAAATTTAGAAAGACAGTACCAATGATCCTACATGCAGGGTGGTAAAGGAGACACAGATATAAAGAACCGACTTTTAGACTCAGTGGGAGATGGTGAGGGTGGGCTGATTTGAGAGAATAATATTGAAACATGTACACTACCATATGTAAAATAGATGACCAGTGCAATTTTGATGCATGAAACAGGGCACCCAAAGTCAGTGCTCTGAGACAACCCAGAGGGATAGGTTAGGGAGGGAGTTGGAAGGGGGTTCAGGATGGGGGGGACACATGTTTACTGTGGTCAATTCATGTTTATGATTACAAAAACCATCACAATATTTTAAAGTAATTATCCTTCAATTAAAGTAAATTAATTTAAAAATAATAAAATGATTAATATGAAGGGTTTGTATTTATAAAAATACTTCTAGTATTTAATCAAATTTATTTTCTTTCATTCTTCAGCAATTCTTTTTGCCTTTTAGTTTTACTATATTTTCTCCTAAAGCATATTCTTTCTGAGAAGTTATTTTTACTTTCTGAGAAGTTGGAAGAACAGTTTAAGCAGTTATTTTCTTCCCATTACTGTGCCATCAAATAAACCTCAGACACTTTTTAATATCAAACATCAGTGCAAAGCAGAGGAGGCCAAGAGAATATGGAGGAGGCATATTCACCTCTAAAAGCCTTATCCTTTGCCTTGATGCACACATCTTAAGTTATAGTCTATTAGTGAGTACAAGTTACATGACCACACACAAATTCAGAGAAATAGAATAGTTGCCAGGTATTGAAAGTAGGGGAAATGAAGGGAGATTGGGCACAGGGTACACACTTCTAGTTAAAAGATGAACAAATTTAAGATTCTTGATGTACAACATATTCTCAAGTGATCTTGTGAGATGGGATTTCCTCAGGGTTACACTAAAACTAAAAGGCTAATAAGAGGAAGGGAAGAAATATTCATTATTTTCACTCAGCTTCTTAATTACAGTTTTGTATGTTCTATGTGTGTACATTTGTTTAAAGGTTTTTTGGATATATGGTTCCTGGAACTTTTACCAAAGACAAATTGTACCAGGCAAGTTAAAATGGCAAGAAAACTTTATTCAATGCTGTTAGAGCAGGATAGAGGCTCTGTTGAAACAAAAGGCATTAAAGTTTATTTTTAAGTACTAACAAGAGCTGGTGAAAAAGTCCTGGAGTCCATTAGGGGGAAGGTTGGTTAATGCGGAGAAGTCATCTATGTTTGCTAAATGGTGCTCACAGGATAGGCCTTTATTCTCCTATAGAAACTGGAAGATAGAAGTGCCATCGTAAGGGTTAAATTTCACTCTATTGACTCCCAGGTCCTTGAAAAAGACATTCCTGGGTAATAAAACTAGCAAGAGGCTGTGAGAAGATTTACATCTCAAAGGAGCGGAGAAAAATTTACAATTATGTTTTTCTAAAGTTTACGTTCTAAGAAAAGTGAAGTCAGGAACCTACAGTCAGAAAGAAGCCTGTCTGCTATTTAGTTAATCTGAGGGTGATATTAAGGCTGTCTGCTGCTGCTGCTGCTAAGTCACTTCAGTTGTGTCCAACTCTGTGCGACCCCATAGACAGCAGCCCACCAGGCTCCACTGTCCCTGGGATTTTCCAGGCAAGAATACTGGAATGGGTTGCCATTTCCTTCCCCATTTAAGGCTGTTTATTGGATACTAAGAATATCCAAGTTGTACATTCAGTCTAGAGTAGAGAAAATTACCATGTTTTTATGTGTAGTATTCTAATTGTGAAGTCTAAAAATCCATTGGCTGTTTGGGTGACTCATAAATTTATCAAGTTGCTGCTAAGTCACTTCAGTCGTGTCTGACTCTATGCGACCCCATAGACAGCAGCCCACCAGGCTCCCCCATCCAGGCAAGAACACTGGAGCAGGTTGCCATTTCCTTCTCCAGTGCATGAAAGTGAAGTCGCTCAGTCGTGTCCAACTCCTAGCGACCCCACGGACTGCAGCCTACCAGGCTCCTCCGTCCGTGGGATTTTCCAGGCAAGAGTACTGGAGTGGGTTGCCATTGCCTTCTCCGTTTCAAGTTAAACAGCTCATATAAATCTCTTACCAAAAATGACTATGGTGATTGGCTTTTAGGACACAGAGGTAAGAAATTTGCTTTGCTTCCACACTGATTCCTTTTTTTAATACTTGATCCTTATTTTTTAACACTTCTATTTTTGAGTAAACTTAACATTTAGTAATCATATATTTTACATAGTCATTCAAAAATTTGGAAAAATATTGAATGGAGAATGATAAAGTGACAGTGTGTAAGTTATCTATTTTTACTAGAACTCTTAAGCCTCAATTAAGTAAAAACTATTTACATAATGATATCAGTATTCAGACCACAATTTTCCACTTGTTCATAAGTATTTCATAAATACTTTCCCAAAATCCAGATGCATAATGTTCATATCATTGCCTAAATCCCAATAAAGAAGGGAATCAGTTAGAATGATGTGATTAATTTCAGAGTGGTTTTCCCCTATAGTTGATGATTAGTGCAGTATTTCCTTAATTAAGCTTAACCTTTAAAAGTCTCATGTATTTTTTCAGCATATTTTGTGAGCTTCATATGATCTTCTTCATGGTATGTCACTTTTATGTTAATTTATATTTTTATAATTTCATGATTATACATTTTCTCTCATCTTCCAATGATTAGTTATAAACATATTTTTGGTGAGAAGTAATAACTTTTTTCTAAAAACAGTGTTATAAAAAAGACACTTTTTGTGTTCCTTTATTATCCCAAAATTGAATCATCCCAAATCCTGGATGTATACATATGTCTTATATTTCTCCTTTATCAAAGAGGTGGTCCTAACCCTCAGTAACTGTAAAATAATTGATTCCTTACATGATTAATTTGCAACATTAATGTCTCTCATGAATACTTTGAAAGAATTACTTAGCTCTTTGGCAATGTTAATGCCCTTGACTTTGTAGGATACCCTTGCCAGTTCTCAGTGGGCCTATTTATTTTCTTTAGAAGAAAGTTATAATATTCTGTTGGGATAATGACCTTAAGTTTTGAATTTTAATAAAAAAAGAAGTAAATTTTTGCCATAGCATTAATTTAATGATCTCTAAATTTCAAGAATTTTTAAAGAAGTCTTTACTTAAATCTTCAATTCTGAGGATTCTTTAATTATCCTATATAATTAATTACTATACTACCAATGGAATTTTTATAGCTATAAAAATAAATGTTATTTATCCTAATTATGATCATTACTCATATGCTAAATGACAGAACCATTTAAGTATTCTTATTATTCAGTTCAGTCGCTCAGTAGTGTCCAACTCTTTGCAACCCCATGAATTGCAGCACGCCAGGCCTCCCTGTCCATCACCAACTCTCAGAGTTCAATCAGACTCACATCCATCGAGTCAGTGATGCCATCCAGCCATCTCATCCTCTGTCGTCCCCTTCTCCTCTTGCCCCCAATCCCTTCCAGCATCAGAGTCTTTTCAATGAGTCAACTCTTTGCATGAGGTGGCCAAAGTACTAGAGTTTCAGCTTTAGCATCATTCCCTCCAAAGAAGTCCCAGGGCTGATCTTCAGAATGGACTGGTTGGATGTCCTTGCAGTCCAAGGGACTCTCAAGAGTCTTCTCCAACACCACAGTTCAAAAGCATCAATTCTTTGTTGCTCAGCTTTCTTCACAGTCCAACTCTCACATCCATACATGACCACTGGAAAAACCATAGCCTTGACTAGGCGGACCTTAGTCGGCAAAGTAATGTCTCTGCTTTTGAATATGCTATCTAGGTTCTGTCTCTTATACACATCTAGATGTGTATAAGAGACAGAAGGCTGTCTGCTNATATGTATAAAACTATTGAGACTGTGTTTGGAGATATCTTTAATATCTGTTTAGATTGGCTTTTAGTTTTAATTTACGAAAAAAACTGAAGTAAAATTTAAATATTATTTTCTTTTTCTCTAAAGTTCATGAATCTAAATTGACCATCATAATTAGAATAAATAACTGATCTATTTTATAGTTATAAAAATTCAATTGGTAGTATAGTAATTAATTATATAGGATAATTAGAGAATGTTCAGAATTGAAGGTCCCTAGTCCTTTGTAATCAGAAAAGTCACACAGATTCTTGAGTTATAACAAGGTTATCATTGGATCGAAAATAATGAGTCTATGTATCTAATGTCTGTTCTATGGAATAGTCATTATTAAAGTTTTAAGATATGCAGTAAATTATATTGAGGCACAAATTTGGCTTTAATTGCTTTGCCTAATGTATTGAATCCTTCTCATCCTTCTGATAGTGAATAAGCCTAGTTTACTGGTCAGTATTTACATTTCAATGTGAGTCTGATGCTTTGTTGAATATATGATGCTTCTGTGAAGTGCAAGAAGAAACCACCTGTATTAGTTAACTAGGGCTGTCCTAACAAATCGCCACAAACTGGGTAGCTTAAGACAGAAATTTATTCTCTCTCAATTCTTAAAGCTAAAAGTCTGAAACCAAAGTGTTAGCACTACAGGGTCTGCCTGAAGGCTCTAGGCAAGAGTATTTTCTTGCATCTCCCTAGCTTCTGGTGATTGCTAACAACCCCAGCATCTCTTGGCTTGTAGCTGTGTCTTGGCTTGTAGCTCGTCTCTGTCTCCATCTTCACAGGGCTATCTTTCCTCCTTGCATGTCTGAGTCTTTGCATGGACTTCTTATAAGGAAATCTGTCATTGGATTTAGGGAAAACCCTTATTCAGTATGATGGTATCTTAATTTGATTGCAGCTGCAAAGACCTATTTCCAAATAAGATCACATTCACAGGCACCAGAGGGTTAGGACTTGAACTTATCTTTTGAGAGTGGGAGGCATGGTTCAACTCACAACACCATTAAACTTTGTTTCTATGAAAATTAACGAACTTAATAGTTGATAGATAGGAATACCATTGGGAATACCATTGAGAGATGGGAATATTTGACCTGCCTCTTGAAAAATCTGTATGCAGGTCAGAAGCAACAGTTAGAACTGGACATGGAACAACAGACTGGTTCCAAATAGTAAAAGGAGTATGTCAAGGCTGTATATTGTCACCCTGCTTATTTAACTTATATGCAGAGTACATCATGAGAAACTCTGGACTGGAAGAAACACAAGCTGGAATCAAGATTGCTGGGAGAAATATCAATAACCTCAGATATGCTGATGACACCACCCTTATGGCAGAAAGTGTAGAGGAACTAAAAAGCCTCTTGAGGAAAGTGAAAGAGGAGAGTGAAAAAGCTGGCTTCAAGTTCAACATTCAGACAACGAAGATCATGGCATCCGGTCCCATCACTTCATGGGAAATAGATGGGGAAACAGTGGAAACAGTGTCAGACTTTATCTTTTTGGGCTCCAAAATCACTGAAGATGGTGACTGCAGCCATGAAATTACTCCTTGGAAGAAAAGTTATGATCAACCTAGATAGTATATTGAAAAGCAGAGACATTACTTTGCCGAATAAGGTCCATCTAGTCAAGGCTATGGTTTTTCCAGTGGTGAGAGTTAGACTGTGAAGAAAGCTGAGTGCCAAAGAATTGATGCTTTTGAACTGTGGTGTTGGAGAAGACTCTTGAGAGTCCCTTGGACTGCAAGGAGATCCAACCAGTCCATTCTGAAGGAGATCAGCCCTGGGATTTCTTTGGAAGGAATGATGCTAAAGCTGAAACTCCAGTTCTTTGGCCACCTCATGTGAAGAGTTGACTCATTGGAAAAGATGCTGGGAGGGATTGGGGGCAGGAGGAGAAGGGGATGACTGAGGATGAGATGGCTGGATGGCATCACTCACTCAATGGACATGAATCTGAGTGAACTCCGGAAGTTTGTGATGGACACGGAGACCTGGAGTGCTGTGATTCATGTGAATCACTTTTTGTGATTTGCAAAAAGTCGGGCACGGCTGAGCGACTGAACTGAATAATTTAACTATTTTTATGTGACCTTTTAAAAAAATGATGATTCTTAGCTACAAATGGAGATTTTGAATAAAGCATTAATCTATCTTTCAGTAATGGAAAGAGAAAAATCTTTGTTTTCCAGAGTGCACAGGTTAGAATTCTCCCTTCTTGGTTACTGGCCTAAAATTATTTCATAATCAGACTTTGGTTGTAGCTGTATCACCCTGGTGTGTGATGGCAAATATACAATTTATTTCCTTGAGTTATCTGGATTGCTTTTCTAGATAATCTGAGATTAATCAGATTACTGCGAAGTTGTCTTATATTGACTATCATCTCTATAAAACTGTTACTCTGAAAATCATTTTTACATTTTGTGAATGAGTGATTCCAGTTATTTCACAGTAGATATGCTAAGAATTGTGCATAATTCTTGTCATATTTGTCATAGTATTTGTTTCCTTATACTATAGTTGGAAAATTTGGGGATGTTCACAGAAGGTGTGTACATATTGAGGCCATTTGTGTAGCAATGAGATCTAAATAGTCAAACTTCTACTGCTCAGAAAAAGTTCCTCCATTGAAAGAAGATGAGAAAAATTGAAATATAATAACAAACATTTTCTTTTTAAGAGAATGTCAATGAACAAAAATAACTCACAGTGAATAAGGAAGGAGATTAAATATACATGTAAGCCAAACTGATAAAAGCTTTACTGTGTAATTTCTTAGAACTCATAAAGATTAGAGTCAGCTTTTCTCTTCTTATATGTTAAATCATATCCTTGTTTTAAATGTGTGTGCCTAACTGAAAGATAATGAATATGGTAATTCTCTTACTTGCTAATTTAAATTATATTTTTAAACAGCATGCAGCCACTCTCAAATGAAAGATTAGATCAATTACTTTATTGGAATAGTCTTGAGATTCAGGAAGGATGGATTTTTTTTTTCCCAGGGGGGGCATCTTTTGTATTTCTTCACACTTGAACCAAAATCTTACATTCTATCATTTTAAGCATCTGGATAAAATAAACACTTTCAGCATCATCCTCCAGCCTTGTTCAGAATTTACCATAGTGCTAGACATATACTAGGAACCCACTAAATACCGTTTTCATGAAAGAACAAAATATGGATGTTTTTAGTGGTGGTTTATGACTAAAAATGTATAAGGAAATTGATGACATTTTATAAAATCTCATACTATCATGTTGGAATATATGTTTCAACATGTTGGACAGGGAGGCCTGGCGTGGGGTCACAAAGTGTCAGACACGACTGAGCTACTGAATTTACTGACTGATGAGATCTGAAAAGAGTCATGCTGAACAGATATACTTTGCAAATAAACTATTATTTGATTAATCAGTTTATTGAAAATTCTGTAACTAAACTATATAACCTTCAGGTTAATGTTACTCAAACTGTGTTCCTAGAACATGTCCACTGGAGTCATTTGGGATACTTATTAAAAAATACAGATTACCAGACTATACCCAGCACTATATAATCATAATCTATATACAATGTCCAAAATTTGTCATTTTAAATAAGCTTCACTAATGTATTTTATGTACCTTCATGTTTTAAAACAACTATTTTAATATAATTTATGCATGTCTAGGAAGATGATGTCAAATGTCTAAGTCATTGTCTTATGGAAGCAGAGGTAATGAAGAAAGCCAGAGCTAATATATCTGGGTTGAATGAATTTAACATACATAAAAACTACATAAAAAATTCAGTTCCCTGAAGAGAGCCAAAGAGTTCAATATATCATTATTCAACATACACACTCTTCTACAGGCACAGTGGTTTCAAGTGTAAATCAGTACTTACAATTTTCTGTGAGAAGTCTAATCTTCTAAGTCAGACATGGTAGTGGCCGCTTTGAAAATGCTAAAATTCTGAGTCATCCAGTCTTGCTCGGGAATGGAATGAAGGATTTACCTATCTGCTATAATAATCACTTAGTGGTTATAGAATATGGGGAGCAGAATCAGATCATTCTAGATTCAGGATTTTTTAAGAAGTGGGTAGGACCTCAGGACTATAATTTCTCTTATTACTCAGGACTTGGCACCCCATATTTGTAAAACATGAGAGAGCCCTTTGGTTCAAAGTCAAGTGTAAGTCGAGGCCATAGACTTACAGTTCTCTGTTGATTAGAGGCCAGGCATGAGACAGTGAGGTGAGAACCTAATATAAGTCCTGATTCTAATTCACACAGAAATCTTGGCAAGTCTGGTATTTGCTCAAAACCTTTCTTACCTGGTATTCACAGTTTTTCATACACTTTCATTATGACTTTAAATCCAAAAGTTTTTCAAGGATTTTAAATCCAAAGTAAGGGGCTCTTTTGACCAGTGATATACGAAGGAGAATTTATGTGATTAGTTTGGGGATCTGTGAGTAGCATTAAGTTTCTGGGTGTCTTCAAACATTTGGTGTCTTCTTTGAGTGTAATGAGGGATGAGGAGTCTAGAACAAAAGAGCTACAAATAGATGACCTTGTTTATTTGCTAATTTTACATTAATATCTATGGTCGCTCAAAGAAATCACTTAAATACTTATTTCCTCATCATAACTTATTTATATAACTAGAAATAAGTTACCCTACAGAATTATTGTGAGGATCATATAGGAAGTGCTTTCTGAATAATACTTTGGATTCTCTTTAGCTTGTGACAGTGGGACATAAGTGTATACACCTCTCTCCAAGAGCGCTGCCGTTGACCATGAGCAGAGTTAATCAAGCAGAAACATCTAGTGGACAACTAGACATATTGGACAAGAGATAGATAAAGATCTGGAAAAACATCTGCACACAAGTAGATTTCACTTTGGCAATTCAATCATAAAAGACTTCAAATTAGTGTTAATATTGCGGAAGTTTAAAACATGCATTGAATTATAGACAAACTTTTAAAATATTTGTTACATTTGTTTAAAAACATCACACAGAGAAAAGGTGATTTTAAATATGTAATCAAAGATAGTGTCTCTGGTCTCTGGTCACTATTTTAACTTGGCAGGAGGGAAGAAAACGACAGACACAAAAGTGAAAGTATTGGCATTTAAATTTATAAAATGATAGGACCACCATAATTTGTAGATAGCATTTGAAGTAAAGAGTCCTGATTATCTGTGCATTTTGGAAAGGCAGAGCCAAATAAGTATCAGGGAAAAGAAAAGACAGAAAAAGTAGGAAGAAACTAAGGCGGTGGCTGATTAAGCTATATGGCTCTGATAGTCACTCTGAATTTCTGCCCACTTGGCTGAGGTCCGAATAGGTTGTCCTTATTCAGATGTGCAAGAATTCATTCACTCAGTTACTCACTTATTCAATTCACCTATTAAAAGATTACCACGTATAAGAAATTATACTACATGCTAAAGACAAAAGTATATCAAACATACCATTTATCTTCAACTTGTTTTGAATCTAGTAGAAAAATAATTTTAAAATTTGTGTTGCTTGTTTGTTAATAAAAGCTTATATTTATTGAAAGTTCATGAGGTTAAAGACTTTAATATAAATGATTCAAAAACTTTAGGCTGAAAAGTAGTATTACTTTAATTAGTGTCTGCAGTTGCTAAGGGCTATAAAGGCCAGGAACTCAAAACTAGTATTTACTTTTACTTAGGTTTCTACATGTAATATGAAGAAGGAAATGGCCACCCATTCCAGTATTCTTGCCTGGGAAATCCCATGGAGAGAGAAGCCTGGTGGCTACAGTCTATGGGGTTGCCAAGAGTCAAACATGACTGAAATAAGCATACAGGTAATAAGGAAATAATTTTTTTCAGGTCATAAAATCATATGTTGAAGTATGAAAAATGAAAAGAGCTGACTTAGAACTGGAAGCTTTAAAAAAGATCCCCATTTTCTTGTAGATAGGGAAGTAGAAGCTGAGAGTTAGCAAATAGGAACTTTTAGTTTAATTATAGTATTGGGGAATATATAGTGATTTTTGTCTTGAAACTGCCTTGTGGTGTTCTATGGTTACTATCTTTGGACGTATTAGGTGGCCATAATAACTTTATTTTATTTTATTTTATTTTTTAAGCAAATTTCAAAGCTCTTTGTTTAAAATCCTTAAGTGAACTTCTAGGCTTTTAAAAAAATAATCAGCATCTTTAATTGACTCATACTGCCTGCAGGGCCTGGTCTCCTTTCTAATTACTGGCTTCCTACATCTCGGTCACACTGACCGCTTCTCCCTCTCCCAGCACTGTAATGCTACGTCTGTCCTCAGGGTCTCTGCACATGCTGTTCCCTCTGCCTGGATTTCCCCTTAACTTGCCTTGTTAACCTCAAGGCCTTCTTCAAATCTTGGCTCAGCCATCATTTCCTCAGATTCCTTCCATGACCCTTTAGACTTGGTGAACTACTTCAGCAGTATGGCCATATAGCTTTCCAAAATATTCTTTGTACTCATATTAATACATTTATGTGGAGAATATAAACTCTTTACATGTATGTTCTTTCTACTTGCATATTTACTGAGGGGATTATTTGGTCTATATCCTTCCTGTCTTGCCCCAGGTTCCCCCAAAGCAGAACTGAAAGAAATGCTGCATGCAAGTATTTCAATTGGGAGTGGATCCTAGGGAGTACAAATGAGAGACCAGACTAAGGGAAAGAAGGAAGGAAAGCCACTAAAGATTACAGGTTTAGAGATAACAAATGCTGAAGGGATTCCTACCCCAGAGATGGGGGCCTTTGGGAGATAATTAGGATTAAATTAGGTTTACAGGGGGTGGGGTCCTCATGATGAGATTAGCACCCCATGAGGAAAAACACCAGAAAGTTTGTGCTTTCAGCCATGGGAAGATATAGCAAAAATGTAGCAAGTAAAGGAGATAGCCTTTACCAGAAACCAACCAGGCTATCCTCTTGGTCTTGGGCTTTCAGCCTACAGAACTATGAGAAAATAAATTTCTATTGCTCAATCACCAATCCAAGTTATTTTACTATGATAGCACAAAATGACCAAGACATCCATTGAAAATATCTTTCAAAAGTAAATGCAATATAAATATTGTATGGGGGCTTCCCTGGTGACTCAGATGGTAAAGAATCTGCCTGCAGTGCTGGAGACCTGGGTTTGATCCCTGGGTTGGGAAGATCCCCTGGAGGAGAGCATGGCAACCCACTCCAACATTCTTGCCTGGAGAATCCCCATGGAGAGAAGAACCTGGCAGGCTGCAGTCTATAGGATGACAAAGAGTTGGACATGACTGAGTGACTACTGTCTCTTATACACATCTCTCTAGCAGTGGGCAAAGAGGAAGTTGCTCCCTTTCTCAGGACAGATGTAAGGTCGACTTCATTTAGGCTTGACCAGTGGCATAAAAACACCCACATAAAACTACAAGTTTCTTCTAGTTAGATTTGAGTCCTGCTTTCTTTAAAACCAAAAGGAGGTGATAGTTGAGCTCTACTTATCCGACAGATCCCAGCTGGGGCTCCGTGTCTGGTTTTAGTGCTAAACTGAGGCGGACACCGACCGATCTGAGCCCTGCCTGAAAGAACCATCAGTTGAAGGTCTCCAAACCCAGGACCCATGGAACTGGTTAAGACCTGGGCTTTTGGGTCTAGAAAATAAAGAGATTTAAAGAGAGAACAGAACAGCTGTCTTTGAATATCTGAGGACTCACGCTGGGGAAGAAAGAGGTACTAGCTGACATGTCACTGTAAGTGGGGCACTGTCATCAACAGTACTGGCACAGGTGGCTGTGAACCTCGGGGCAGGCGAAGGAGCAGCAGAGTGTGTGAAGTGAGAAGACTGGGAAAAGGTTCACCCTTTCAATCTCCTTCCATCAGCTGTTGTGATGCGCATACTGCCCTCCCCCTCCCCACCCTAGGAACCCAATCTGTCATCTGTTGAGACTCAAGTGAACGTGTCAGTCACTCAGTCATGTCCGGCTCTTTGAGACCCTATGGACTGTAGCCCTCTAGGCTCCTCTGTCCATGGAATTCTTCTCCAGGCAAGAACACTGGAGTGGGTACCCATTCCCTTCTCCAGGGGATCTTCCCGACCCAGGAATCGAACCTGGGGCTCCTGCAGATTCTTTACTATCAGAGCCACCGGGGAAGCCAAGGGTGAGAAAAAATGACTCCAAGACCAGAACTGGGACAAATTTGTAGAAGCCAGTTTTGCTTCAATGTGGAAATGTTTTCTAACTAAAGAAATGAGTGGTCTCTGAGGGAGGAGGCTGGATGAACTGGCCTCTGGGTGGAGCTGAGGCAGTGGACCCAGGGTGGCAGGGAGGCACTTGATGACTGGTGGTCAGTAACAAGGGTTCAGGCAGTCATGGGGGGCAGTCCTGGATCAGATGATCACAAAGTTCCATTACAACCACAAGACTCTACTAAATACTATTTGTAAAATGTATACCATCAAATAACTTAGAATATTGAAAATAGTTACTGGTTTATATATTAAGAACTACATGAAAAGAAATGTAATATTGTGGTGTTTAACCAATTTTATGAATAACTTGTAATTCAGTAAAAAAAAAAAATCAAACAGTATTATAATGAAATATAATTTCCTTAGTATTAAAAATAATCATTTCCAGCTCTGGTCATTAAAACTCCTGTATGTTCACTAAATTTTTAATTTTTAAAAGTTAAATTTTTTCTAGCTTATGAAGGGGCTTCCCAGGTGGTGCTAGTGGTAAAGAATATACCTGCCAATGCAGTAGATACAAGAGATGCTGGTTCAGTCCCTAGGTCAGGAAGATCCCCTGGAGGAGGAAATAGCAACCCACTCCAGT
>SJYX01017604.1:393682-403759 GCA_006410675.1 Oreotragus oreotragus | reverse complement strand
CTGAGCCCCCTGCAGTGGAAGCATGGAGTCTTAACCACTGGACCCCCAGGGAAGTCTCTGTGCTGTTTATTCTAAACAGGGCTGGGCACATGGGAATTGTCCTAAGAAGTGTTAGTTGCTGTTGTTATTAGTATCATTTTATTTCTTTTAAAAAAAAATTTATTTCTCAAATCCCCCAGGGCCCAGTGCCAGCCATGCTCTCCCCCTGTCTCTTATACACATCTAGATGTGTATAAGAGACAGATGCTGTTCCCTCTGCCTGGATTTCCCCTTAACTTGCCTTGTTAACCTCAAGGCCTTCTTCAAATCTTGGCTCAGCCATCATTTCCTCAGATTCCTTCCATGACCCTTTAGACTTGGTGAACTACTTCAGCAGTATGGCCATATAGCTTTCCAAAATATTCTTTGTACTCATATTAATACATTTATGTGGAGAATATAAACTCTTTACATGTATGTTCTTTCTACTTGCATATTTACTGAGGGGATTATTTGGTCTATATCCTTCCTGTCTTGCCCCAGGTTCCCCCAAAGCAGAACTGAAAGAAATGCTGCGTGCAAGTATTTCAATTGGGAGTGGATCCTAGGGAGTACAAATGAGAGACCAGACTAAGGGAAAGAAGGAAGGAAAACCACTAAAGATTACAGGTTTAGAGATAACAAATGCTGAAGGGATTCCTACCCCAGAGATGGGGGCCTTTGGGAGATAATTAGGATTAAATTAGGTTTACAGGGGGTGGGGTCCTCATGATGAGATTAGCACCCCATGAGGAAAAACACCAGAAAGTTTGTGCTTTCAGCCATGGGAAGATATAGCAAAAATGTAGCAAGTAAAGGAGATAGCCTTTACCAGAAACCAACCAGCCTATCCTCTTGGTCTTAGGCTTTCAGCCTACAGAACTATGAGAAAATAAATTTCTATTGCTCAATCACCAATCCAAGTTATTTTACTATGATAGCACAAAATGACCAAGACATCCATTGAAAATATCTTTCAAAAGTAAATGCAATATAAATATTGTATGGGGGCTTCCCTGGTGACTCAGATGGTAAAGAATCTGCCTGCAGTGCTGGAGACCTGGGTTTGATCCCTGGGTTGGGAAGATGCCCTGGAGGAGAGCATGGCAACCCACTCCAACATTCTTGCCTGGAGAATCCCCATGGAGAGAAGAACCTGGCAGGCTGCAGTCTATAGGATGACAAAGAGTTGGACATGACTGAGTGAGTAAGCACAAGTATATATGGAATCTAGAAAGATAATACTGATGAACTTATTCGTAGGGCAACAATGGAGATGCAGATATAGAGAACAGACTTACGGACACAGGGGTCGGGGGAGGAAGTGGAGGGTGGGATGAATGGAGAGAGTAAACTCAGTAACATATACACTACAGTATGCAAAATAGATAGCCAATGGAAATTGGCTGTTGACTCAGGGAACTGAAACCAGAGCTCTGTAACAGCCAAGAGGGGTGGGATGGGGTGGGAGATGGGAGGGAGGTACAAGAGGGAAAGAACATATATATACCTCTGACTGAGTCTTATTGATTTATAGCAGAAATCAACACAATATTGTAAAACAATTATCCTTCAATTAAAAATAAATTTAAAAAATAAATGCAATATAAGACTTATTTAGATACACAAAATAGATAGAATCTATCACCATCAGATGCTTACTGTAAGAAATTTAAAGGAAATCCTTCAGGGAGATTGAATAAAAAGCAAGACCCATTGATATGAGTCTTTGGGAAAAGTACTTCAAATTAAAAAAAAATTAAAATATTAAAAGTAAAGTAAAGTCGCTCAGTTGTGTCCAACTCGTTGCGACCCCATGGACTGTAGCCTACCAGGCTCCTCTGTCCATGGGATTTTCTAGGCAAGAATACTGGAGTGAGTTGCCATTTCCTTCTCCAGGAGATCTTCGCGACCCAGGGATTGAACCTGGGTCTCCAGCATTGTAGGCAGACGCTTTACCATTTGAGCCACCAGGGAAGGCTCAGTCTTTACCATCTGAGCCACTCAGGAAGACTAAAGAGTGGGTAAGGTTATCTAAATATTGTTGGTCAGCAGTTGACATGGGGAAGTGGTTACGGAGGAGGAACTGTTGGAGTGTCTTGGACGAGGGATGAAAGAGTGAGTGTAGATAAGAGGATTTTTCTGGTGGTGGGAGGTTGGATGGAGTCAGGGCTAAGATGACAGGGGACTGGAGGGAAGGATGGAACAGGGCTATCTCTTTTGCCTTCTGTCTGTGGCATTGTTGTAGGCTGATAGAGACTTCCCTTTTGATGTCCCCTACAGCGGAGGATGGTGGCTTTGTTTGGTAAGAGTGCTGCCTCTAGGAAGTTTGTGGACCAGGTCTGAATTAATAGTGGGGGATCCCTTTTGGGTCAGGAAACCTCTTTCTGTCCATATTAGGATGTCTGAGTGAAGTATGTTATAGGCATATTTGGAGTCTGTGTGGATGTTAACCCTTAGATTTTTAGCCAGAGTCAAAGCTCTGGTGAGAGCTATCAGTTCTGCCTGTTGGCAGGTGGTGTAAGTTGGCAGAGGTGAAGCTTCAATTGCCTGGATCCCGTGATTGTGATGAAGGTCCCCCTGGATGATGGCATATACTTCTGTGAAGGGTGGGGATTTTTGAGAGCTGACATCAACGAACCAGTGTGGGGTGTCTGGGTCTAGGATGGGCTGATCTGTTAAATGTTGGAAGGGGTTTTGAGTAAGATCTACCGTTAGGCTGCAGCTATGTATGAGGGGATCTGTTGTAGAGGACATGGGTAATAAGCTGGCGGGGTTAAGGGGAAAGTAAGTGGAGAATGAGAGCGGAGAGTTGACTCATTGGAAAAGACTCTGATGCTGGGAGGGACTGGGGGCAGGAGGAGAAGGGGACGACCGAGGACGAGATGGCTGGATGGACTCAATGGACGTGAGTCTGAGTGAACTCCGGGAGATGGTGATGAACAAGGAGGCCTGGCGTGCTGTGATTCAAGGATAGGAAAAATATGCTATGCAAATACTAAGCAAAATAAAACTGGAATGACTATATTAATTTCAAAGTAGTTTTAAGAACAAAAACCTCTGGGGAATGATGAATTCAATTTCCTAATGCGAAAGGATCACTTTAAAAAGATATCAGTTCAGTTCAGTCGCTCAGTCGTGTCCGACTCTTTGCGACCCCATGAATCGCAGCACGCCAGGCCTCCCTGTCCATCACCATCTCCCGGAGTTCACTCAGACTCACGTCCATTGAGTCCATCCAGCCATCTCGTCCTCGGTCGTCCCCTTCTCCTCCTGCCCCCAGTCCCTCCCAGCATCAGAGTCTTTTCCAATGAGTCAACTCTCCGCTCTCATTCTCCACTTACTTTCCCCTTAACCCCGCCAGCTTATTACCCATGTCCTCTACAACAGATCCCCTCATACATAGCTGCAGCCTAACGGTAGATCTTACTCAAAACCCCTTCCAACATTTAACAGATCAGCCCATCCTAGACCCAGACACCCCACACTGGTTCGTTGATGTCAGCTCTCAAAAATCCCCACCCTTCACAGAAGTATATGCCATCATCCAGGGGGACCTTCATCACAATCACGGGACCCAGACAATTGAAGCTTCACCTCCGCCACCTCACACCACCTCCCAACAGGCAGAACTGATAGCTCTCACCAGAGCTTTGACTCCGGCTAAAAATCTAAGGGTTAACATCCACACAGACTCCAAATATGCCTATAACATACTTCACTCAGACATCCTAATATGGAAAAAAGTTGGAAGATGATTAGAATGGAAGGGGAGAATGTGAGTAGTTTAAGGAACAGAAGATGTACAGTCATCCATGAGAATAGAAGAATATTGGACCAGCACAAGAGAGCATATTTGCTGAGCAACCTTAAGACCTCTATTGCCCTTGAATTTAAGGTAAAAGCAATCAGTCTGGCTGTGTGTGTGTGTGTGTGGTAGGGGGTACAAATCAAGGCTTGAGTTTTGCTAAGTAAATGTGGCAAAGTGAGAATAAGATAACTAAGTTAAGAGTATATGTAAGGGAGCTATTATAGTAATTGGCCATGGAATTTAAGATGGCTTAGGAGGGTAGGGAAAAGGTGATAAAATCAATGAGTTGTAGTTATTGATGACTGTAACATCAGAGGGTAAAAAATTTAATATAGCTGTAGATAGTTGATAATGCTTCTATAAGGAATTCAGCAGGATAAAACACATAACTGATATGTATAGCAGGTACAAAGAACAGCATAGAAGGTCAAAAAATTATTCAGTGAACAGCTACAGTTTAATTTTTCTAAATTTCAAGAAAAAAAATCACAAAATATAACTTTCATAATTAGTTTACCAGTTCCTCCTTCAATGTTTGTAATTGAATAATGCATTCTGTGGCCATTAACACTAACTTTAATATGTATATTATATTGTATATATATTATAATGTATATTATATTGTATATATACTATAATGTATATTATATTGTATAATATATATATATAACAGTTAATCTAAAACTTGTACATGTCAGCTGGAGACAAGTATATATACTATAATGTATATTATATTGTATAATATATATATATAACAGTGAATCTAAAACTTGTACATGTCAGCTGGAGACAGCTATAACAATACTTTATTATTTAAAATATCCATGTGAATAATTCAGAAAGCTTTTTCAGGGTAATCTGGTTTATATTTATGTCAATATTAATTTTTGAATTAACAAAGACCAAAGGCTTCCCTGGTGGCTCAGAGGGTAAAGCGCCTGCCTGCAATGCAGGAGACCTAGGTTCGATCCCTGGGTTGGGAAGTACTCCTGGAGAAGGAAATGGCAACCCACTCCAGTATCCTTGCCTGGAGAAACCCATGGATGGAAGAGCCTGGTGGGCTACAGTCCATGGGGTCGCAAAGAGTCGGACACAACTGAGCGAGCACACTTCAAAGGTCTTTAAACTTTATAACAAAAGTTACCTTCATGAATTTGTAATTTGCAAAATTTGCTATAGGATGCAGGAGCCTGGTAGGCTGCAGTCCATGGGGCCGTTGAGTCAGACACGACTGAGCGACTTCACTTTCACTTTTCACTTTCATGCATTGGAGAAGGAAATGGCAACCCATTCCAGTGTTCCTGCCTGGAGAATCCCAGGGACGGGGGAGCCTGGTGGGCTGCTGTCTCTGGGGTCGCACAGAGTCGGACACGACTGAAACGACTTAGCAGCAGCAGCAGCAGCAATATCAGTAACAACATTCCCTTCTCTCACATTAAGTAAAAATAGAGGGAAAAATTCCTTTTTGGAATTAAATTTCTGGCATACCTAAGAATGAAATAGAAACATATTGGAAGCACCTGCTTTTTAGAATACTTCTTTGGGTTTGTAGATCTGAAATGAAAAGGATAACTCAAAACAGTAGAGATAAGCTGTTTTAAAATTCTACATAAATCATAGTGTATTTCTGTAAACATTAAGCAAACATGTCTCAGGAAAGTGTTGGTATTCTTGCTTAAACAAATAATAAGCCTTTGTACTAGGATTTCATGGGCTTTGACTTTGTCTTGGATATTGACATTTTTGTTAGGAAAGTAAATCTTTTTCTGAAGATAGTAAAAATTGAAATTCCTAAACATATCATTGTTTTCTGTGAACTAGGATTAATATATAGACCTACAGCAATGTGGTGGAACAAAATCAGAAACTAATCTGATATCTATAATTGTCAATAACAACAAATGAACAACAATAACCAGACTTGAAATATTGTGTCAGACTGCTGAGTGATGCTGAAGGGAGACATGGATTTGTTGGGGTCTGGATGCTGATCAAGTAGAGAACTGAATGGCCTATTGGGAAGCCAGATTGGGNACCACAATCTCCTCCCTCACATCCCCTTGGTCCATCTCTCTGGAGTCAACAGCAACCTTCACCCTGGGATTGCTCTACAACTGTCTCTTATACACATCTGAGTCCATGATGCCATCCAGCCATATAAAAATCCTAAAAAATAGTGCACCTCAAAATGCATCAAGCAAGACTTGAGAGATCTGAGGTAGAAATAGTCAAATCATACATTTATTCTTTATACCATGATCCTCGACAAAATCCATATTACTGTAAATAGTCTACATTGTCTAGATTAATGTTTACAAGTCTAAGTTGTCCCCAGGTTACTACGTTACTGAGAGTATTTCACATCATCTGCCTCTGTATTGTCAAACTTTGCTTCTCTGCTGCTGCTGCTGCTGCTGCTAAGTCACTTCAGTCGTGTCCTACTCTATACGACCCTACAGACAGCAGCCCACCAGGCTCCCCCATCCCTGGGATTCTCCAGGCAAGAACACTGATGTGGGTTGCCATTTCCTTCACCAATGCATGAAAGTCAAAAGTGAAAGGGAAGTCGCTCAGTCATGTCCAACTCTTCGCGACCCCACGGACTGCAGCCACCAGGCTCCTCCGTCCATGGGATTTTCCAGGCAAGAGGACTGGAGTGGCTTGCCATTGCTTTCTCTGTTGCTTTTCGACTACATTCCAATTTGAAGAAACAGTCTTCAGCCTCATTTCCAAAGTCTTCCACAACTATGCCCCTCAACCTATCTTTCAAAAACTCTTTCTACTCACATGTGTTTGAGACTCCAGAACAACTGAAGTACTCACAATTTCCTATACATTTTTATATTTTTGTATCTGATATTCTCTGTTCATCATTTTTATCCTATATCTTTTTCTGTATAGATGTTTGCCTCTATAATGTTGTACATTTCATGTTTTCATAATTCTCTTTCATTAGTGATACCTCCCTCATATGAAGTGGCATTAGTTTGTCACTAGTGTGTGAGAGATTATACTTGCATTATAGTTTGGTGGCACTAGTGGTAAAGAACCTGCCTGCCAGTGCAGGAGATGTAACAGACGCCAGTTTGGTCCCTGGGTTCAGAAGATCCTCTGGAGAAGGAAATGGTAACCCATTCCATATTCTTGCCTGGAGAATTACATGGACAGAGGGGCTTGGCAGGCTACAGTCTATGGGGTTGCACAGAGTCGGACATGACTGAAGTGACTTAGCATGCATGCTACTGCTGCTGCTAAGTCACTTCAGTCGTGTCCGACTCTGTGTGACCCCACAGACAGCAGCCTACCCGGCTCCGCCGTCCCTGGGGTTCTCCAGGCAAGAACACTGGAGTGAGTTGCCATTTCCTTCTTCAATGCATGAAAGTGAAAGTAAAGTCGCTCAGTCATGCCCGACTCTTAGCGAGATGCATAAGGTGGCATAGATATAACCTGATTTCTTTTTACCTTAGTTTTCAGATTATGCTTTCAAATAGCTCTGCTGATAAATAGAAGAAAAAAAAATCAGTAGTTAGAATCCAAGGATACTTGCAATACTGAGTATAGAAACTCCTGAAGTATTTCTTATTATATACATGATTATGAGTATCCAAACCACAAAAGTTCATGACTTCATGCCTCTTGCCAGCATTCAACTATAAAGTTTAGGCATCACATATTGAAGAACTGTTTCTCTGTAAATAATAGATCAGTTGATCACAGCATTTTCCAGAGGCAATGAGTCATCAGAGAGAAGTACATAATATATTATTTTTAAAGTTGCTGATAATGTCCAGGGAATAACTAAATCCTCCAGGAAAATACCTGCAGCAAACAACTCGCTAAATCAATTTGCCATACAAAAAATTGCAGCTATATACAATATCTATGTAAAAGAAACCTCTTGCATTAAATAATATCCACAAAGTCCAAGTTTTACTCTTAGAAGAATTTCCATATGGAAAGAAGAAGCTGATCAAAGAGTTCCTCTCTCTCCAAGTTTCTCCTTTCCTTTGAAATATCTACTGTGCAGGGCAAGAACCCTGAATGTTTCTCTTTTAGATTTCTTGTCCATGTGTGAGAACAAATTGTCTTCTCTTGGTATAATCAGCATAATTTATATTTTTAAAATGTAAAACTCTATTGTTCTTAAAATAAAAAATAAAATAAAGATGCTAAAATCCTGAGATGAAATTTAAAATTCAATTATTATAGAAGTAATTCAAATGAAAACTATTGTAAGATATCGTTTTTCTCATATCAGCAAACTAAACATTCAAATTATAGAAAGCATATTCTGTTTTTTAAATTGTGGGGAAGCAAGTACTCTTTTATCAGTGGAACATCAGAAAATCCACTGTGGTGAAGGACCCTGATTTTCTGATTTTTTCTGTGAATATCTATCTAGCTTGCATAGGTTTCACTAAATCATCTAAAATACTTGTTACTTGCTTCTCATGAGACTATAAAATGTTTTCAAGGTAGCATAATTTCATATGGAATGACAAAACAATTGAGATCATCCAATCTGCTCAGCAGACAGATAGCTATATAAGTTGGGAAGTTAAAGGAGAGGTCTGGGTTAGAGATGTAGTTTTTTTGTCTTCACTGTACAGATAGCATTTAAAGCAATGGGACAAGAGCCAATCAATCATTTTATCTAGGTTCATTAGAGAGCCAAAGAGAAGATATTCAAAGTCTGAACCCTGAAGCAGGACAAAGGAAATGATTGGGGCGATAAAGAAGAATCAGTAAAGAGCTTGTGAAGAAGTGGTCACTGAAGTAAAACAAAGTCCATGTAAAAGTGTGTGTTCTGTGTAAGAAGTGAACAAAATATTTCAGGGAGCAGATTGATTATCTGTGTCAAAGGCTGCTGAAGTCAAGCCAGATGAAGACCAGGAAATAACCACTGGATCCATCTATCAATGGAGAAGACACTGTGTGTGTGTGTGTGTGTACGCATGCGCACGTGCATACGTGTGCACATGCTAAGTCTCTTCAGTCATGTCCAACTCTTTGTGACCCCATGGTCTGTGGCCCACCAGGCTCCTCTGTCCATGGGATTCTCCAGGCAAGAATATTGGAGTGGGGTACTATGTGCTCCTCCAGGGGATCTGCCTGACCCAGGGATCCTGTGGCTCCTGCATTGCAAGAAGATTCTTTGAGGCTGAGCCACCTGGGAAGCCCTGGGGAACTGGTGACACCCAAAACAAAATTTTCTGTGAGTTGTGAGGATGAAAGCCTGGCTGGTATAATTTTAAGAGATAATGGGCAGGAAAATTTAAGAGTGAATATAGACCACTCTTTCCAAGGGAACTGGTGTAATAAGAGCACAGATGTGGAACTACAGTTAATGGAAAATAGAGTGAAATAGATGTATTTTTTAAGATGGAAGAAACTATAGGATAGGTGTATGCTAATGGAAACAATACATAAGAAATTTTTGAACAATGTCCTTGATTATATGAGAGGGCACAAGTAGAGGAGTTGGTCTTGGATAAGTACAACAGTAATACAACCATGGTCAAGGAGGAAATGCACACAGATTCTGGTTATTCAGTAACTATGATAGTGGAAGTTAAGAATGTTCTCCTCTGATTACCCTATATTCTCATAAAAGTTGGAAGATGATTAGAATGGAAGGGGAGAATGTGAGTAGTTTAAGGAACAGAAGATGTACAGTCATCCATGAGAATAGAAGAATATTGGACCAGCACAAGAGAGCATATTTGCTGAGCAACCTTAAGACCTCTGTTGCCCTTGAATTTAAGGTAAAAGCAATCAGTCTGGCTGTGTGTGTGTGTGTGTGGTAGGGGGTACAAATCAAGGCTTGAGTTTTGCTAAGTAAATGTGGCAAAGTGAGAATAAGATAACTAAGTTAAGAGTATATGTAAGGGAGCTATTATAGTAATTGGCCATGGAATTTAAGATGGCTTAGGAGGGTAGGGAAAAGGTGATAAAATCAATGAGTTGTAGTTATTGATGACTGTAACATCAGAGGGTAAAAAATTTAATATAGCTGTAGATAGTTGATAATGCTTCTATAAGGAATTCAGCAGGATAAAACACATAACTGATATGTATAGCAGGTACAAAGAACAGCATAGAAGGTCAAAAAATTATTCAGTGAACAGCTACAGTTTAATTTTTCTAAATTTCAAGAAAAAAAATCACAAAATATAACTTTCATAATTAGTTTACCAGTTCCTCCTTCAATGTTTGTAATTGAATAATGCATTCTGTGGCCATTAACA